>DWAO01006091.1:0-11195 GCA_018230605.1 Heliconius congener
TGCCACTCAACACGCAATGCCTCCAGAATTCGGCAGAAAGTGGGGAATGGAGTGTATTAACACAAGGTTCCCTCTGCCTACCGCCTGCCTACCGACCGCACACAGCAGTGCGGGATACAGCGTGAAGCTGATTATTATATTTTATAAGTAGTATACTTCAAGCGAATTGTGTATTCGCACCATTCCTATTCGAGGAAATGAGATTTAGACAATGTTATTATTTCCTCGCCCTGGTAACGAGGCAATGCGCGGCGTTGAGTTTCGCAATACAACACGCAATACGCACGAAAATGTCTTAATTGGAACGAAGTATCCCAATACTAAGTTCCTAGGTTTTCTTTTCCTACCTTGCCATATGCGGGATACAGCGTGAAAGATAAGTGATTTCCTTCTAAACTTCACTAAGTATAAAGCCAAGGGTGACACAAACTTATGGTGGCACCGAGCTAACCATGTCTTGCGTCCGCCGTCGCATTACTCAAGAGCGCAATTTCCTAGATGTTTCCTATTGTCGTAAGATGCACATGTGGGTGAGGGACAGATGTAATCGAAACATAATCTACGCTGTTGAAACGTAGAACTATTATATTGTGATTCGCTTTAAATACATACATCCTAATACTTAAACTTTTATTGACTAAATAATCTTTTTGTGTTCATCAATCCATTTTATGACTGTAAACGCGACGGTTGTAGGTTCAATTCTCATTCGGGGAAATAAAATGTTTTCATTTTCTCGCACGGATAACAGGGGTAATATCTGTTTTACTTGTATGATTTAAAAAGCACTGCGTTGAATACTGCCACCCATTATCAAAAGTATCCAAAATGGAAGAATAATTAGAAAACAGAGTGCTAATTTGAAAATTAACATAAACTTAACATTTCAGTTAAGAAGCTTCCCGGTATTTTAACCATTTCGAAAACAATGTGTATGTTTATGTAGAATACCACATAAACTGTGGTTGACTAGACAATAATATTTTGCAATAACTGGAAACGAACAAATACTTTTACTAAAGAGACTTTACAAGTCACACGTTTATTATTAGCTTTATTAATAGAAATAAGCCAGAATAGATTAAAATCTAATTTTAATAAAATTAAAATAAAATTTTGCTCAATAGCTTAGTTGGTCAGAGCGCTTGGACGGTTTCCATGAGGCACGGGTTTAAATCCCGCTACGTTCAAAATTTTATACGTTTTGATATAATAAGCATTTTTCTTTCTTAAGTGTGTTAATTCAACTCAGAAAAGAAATTACTAGCTGATTTAACCAGTAGATCAGCTGAGTCAGGTCTAGCTGATTTACCAGTAGGTGCGATTCAAATCAACCTTCCATAAGATCGTCATGACAACGTTTGACTGAATGGTTGATAATGATGGTTGTGATTTAGATTATTTTTTATTTCTTAGCTTTGGGAACTCAAAGAGATATTAGACATGCAATGTCTTGCATATTTTTTTTTATGTAGCGGGATTCGAAACTCGCGTATTATTTATCTTTTCTTCTTATACCTAAGAGTAAAATATATATAACCGAAGTGATGTGCATAGTGCTGGTGCATTTAATGTGTTGTTGATTTTTGAGAAGTGATGGGAGAAATACTCAAATAAAAAAATATGTATGTTAATTTATTTTAACTTATATCAAAAAGTCTCTTGTAAATAATTTGCTAATATCGTAATGATAACACCACCAACGATATTAGCAAATAATTTACAAGGGGCTTTATGATATAAGTTAAAATAATTTACCTTTAACTCTCAAAAATTTTGCACTTCTATAATACTAAAAGTTCTATGTTCTCGAGTAAAGGGTCCATTGTTAATTCTGCTAACAATAACTGTTTATGAACCCGCAGCTATTTCCTGAAACTACTGGCTATAAGTAATAACCAGTTGACTGTACTGAGAAGCAACAAACATGGAGAACATGTAATATTAATATTGTATACAAACGTGAAATGGAAAAGAATTTTTATGTATAGTAGAGAGTAGAGGCCCGTCGTGGGGCACAAAGCGTGGCTGTAAAATCGACTTTGTGGTGGTTGTGGGTTCGATCCCCACTCGGGGAAATGAAATATTTATCTACATTTAAATTTTCATTTCTTCGCTCTGGTGTCGGGGCAAAGCGCGGCGTTAAGTTTCGCCACTCAACATGCAATGCCTCCAGAACTCGACGGAAACTGGGGAACGGAGTGTCTTAACACTGGATTCCCGCTGCCTACTCTGCTGTGGGCGGGATACCATTCAGACCAAAAATATAGTAAAACTACTATTACGTAATATGAATAACTTCGTAATATTTAAACAATTATACATGTAAAAGTTGCTACTAAAAGTTGCGAAAATTTACAAATTTCACTGTAACCTAAACGGTTGTGTTCCATATATAGTAATATAATAGTAACAACACTTACGTTATTAATAAAAATATTAGCAGTTTTTAAATGCTCTTAAAATAGTTAATTAATCAAATAAAAAAGATGTAACTATTCAAAATTATATCAATATTAAGATAACATTTTGGTTAATTATATATTTATCTTCTTTAATAGATGTCAATTGATTTAAATGATTAATATTGCTATTAACAAAGTTATTTACGTTGATTAGCTTTTATGAGTTCGTTCACATTGTATTATAATCAAAAAATGTCAATTAGATGTATCTCTCTTTAAATCTATAAACTCTCGATAGAGAGTTATCGAGTTTCCGAGACTTCCGTATTTCGAATTTTAGTAAAACTATAAATAATTTTTAGTTCGAAAAACTCTAGAAATCAATATCCATAAAATATTATTTATTAAAAGAGACAATAAGTTTTCAATCGTTGAATTAATATAAAGCTACTACCAGATGGGAAAGCAGTGCTGCTGAGAACAGACGGCAAGAAACGATTATTCTTTTTAAAGTTACTTTTAGGCAAATTTTTAAATTACCAAGATTTCTATATAGTTATCACAAACTTTGTTGCCAGCGAAACTATGCCTGTAAAAGTAAATCAAATACTATAATTTTTATAATAAAGGACGCCATCTCCATAGATTATAATTTTAACTGTTAAAGTTAATTGACCTTAAATTTTAATAAAATAACATAATTAATGAGGATAAAAATGTTTCATTATTTTCATTAAATCATGTTTTCGTTGCAAATAGTGTTTACCTTTAACTCAAGAAACAAAAAAATTAAAATAAAATCGTAACGAATTCTTTACAGCTTACCGGAAGTCGTAAGTGTAAAAACCGTACAAAAATTTGGCTGTGGAGCATACCTTACATTCCAATTTTGATATGGTTATTACAACTATTATTATTTAGCTTCTGAAAGACTATTTTATATACAAAATTTTATATAATTAATATATTTTTGTTTTATATAACAGTTTGCGAATAAAACCTAGTGAAATCTATTGTAATACATACATACTTAATACTGCACTATATGTGAATAAAAATCAGCTTCACGCTGTATCCCACACACAGCAGGTTAGGCAAAGTGAACCTAATGTTAAGAATAGGAGGGAACCTAAAGTTTTCCACTTTCTGCCGAATTCTGGAGGTATTGCGTGTCGAGTGGCAGAACGAAAGCGTGTAAACAAGAATAGTTTATATCCTCGAGCCGATATCGAATCCACAACCATCGTTATACACTATCTCACTACGCCAAGATAGCCTGGCATCGATGGATTTAATAAAATACCATATGTATATTAAAATTCAAAGAATAATACGAATGTAACAATCGTCAACGAGTGAATATTGTCTCTCACAGTGCACGTACAATGTACCTATGTAAGCATACGCTGTAATTATAGTATCCGGTTTTCATCATTAGATATGTTGTTTCCCAAGGAAAGTGGAAAATAGCGACATAAAAAGTACATTCTCGTTAGAATAGGGCTGGTTGTATCAACTTAAGTCTTAGATTACGTGGTTACATGTTTCTTTTTATATAAAAATATTGAATATAAAAATTACGTATAAAATGAAATTTAAATATATATTTTTTCTAAGCGAATCGAACATATCGTCTTGCATATTATAAATAAATAAGATCGAAGAAATCTTAACCTCATATTACTTTGAATTGATAAAATGCTTAGAACTATAATGTAATATTTATAAATATTAAGTAATCATATTCATAGATATATAACACTTGATATCATATTATGTTTCTTTATAATATATATTTAATATTATTATTAATCAGTGACAAAGTTCTCTTTTTTATATCCTCCATTCAATCTGAGACACTACATATAATAAGACACTTTTTAGTTACTTTTAGTGAAATCCTGTTGAAAAGTCCTAAATATTTAGTAACTAAAATTATAAAAACGATGGCAAAATCTCGCTACACTGCCAATTGAAAGTGAACGTACTCGCACACACACGCATTATATAATATAACACATACGTGATATGTCAATGTGTGTGTCACGTCAGGAAGCGTCGTGTGCAGATAATATCTGCACCTACACCTATATCTGCCAGATATAGGTGTCACTAGAAGAGGTCGTACTAAAAATATAAACTAAAATGACAGTTTATATTATTTGTCATTAAACAGCTATATGATTTTTTTATTGCTATACAGGTAAGAAATATAGCATTCAATACGCATATTTGTTTGATAAAAGTATTATTATAAAAAAAAAATTAAAACTTAGCTCTAATTGTAAAAAATATAAACTATACAAATATACTTATAGCATAAAGAAAGCATTTAATACTTACGGAATCAAATTTTAAACTAACACTTTTAAACATGCTGTATAGCAGGATGGGCAGCACAAAACTAGTGCTAAGATACTCAACGCCGCGGTTTGTCCAGGTCAGACTAGACAAGAGAAAGAAAGTGGAAATAATAATTACTCAAAAAATGGGAATCGAATCCACAAACGTCGTCTTTACATTCAAACGCTGAAAGAAATAAATAGCATACAAGATATTATATAAAATAATCTACTTCGGTATATCAATGTATAAAAGTAACGTAGATAGATCACGACGCGACGACGCTCCGATTATGGAGAAAATGAACTTTGCTATAAATTTCTTATCGGTTATCGTAATAAGCCTTATTTGATTTTATTATTTAACATTCATCAGCTTGGTGGTGCATTAGAAAAGAGTTTAACTTAGTAAACGTAGGTTGTGGGTTCGTTTTATACTTGGAAAATATTTTGTTTTGTGAATTAAAAAAATAGTAGCTGTTTCTTATGTTAAATCTTTATGATATTCTCGAATTATTTTTTTTAAAGTGTAATACAAGTTAACAAAGTATCTTATTATTTTACTCCTTGCTTTAATATTCTTGCTAAATCACCGTACCACTAAATCTAAAACAATTAATCATTTCTATCTGTCAATGTCATATAACAAATTAAACTTTTTTATAATCTATCCTGTCCCATTTAATTGAAACAGCAAAAAGTCCAATTAAATTACAATCAATAAACGTATTACTCAATAACTTATCTGTGCATAAAAACGACAAATCGCCAAATCCGCAACACCGAATACGAATAGAACAATACAATTAAAATCGATATTATAATCAACATTCACTCGCATTATGCCGTCGAGCATTGATTATTATCATTTATCAATTATTAGAAACTGCTAAAGGATATCCTATTGCCAAGGTAATGCTAGTTATGCACTAACCTAAACATGTTCCCGATTGGTCCTAGACTCGAGCATATCGAGATATGATATCAAGTGACATATTTAGTTCCGGCTTCATGAAATTAATTTTGAAAGTCTATTTATAAATAGGAATGTGAAATGTATCGAATATTGTAAATGAAATGTTTTAACATTATATTAGAGTGACCGCTCTATGTGCGAGTTTATACAAATATTTAGACCTACATATAACGCGATTTTTTGTCTGTAATTGTTAGTAACTATATAAAAATAAAGTAATTAAAAAAGAATTCTCAAATTACAATTTATTATACATACTTCCATATTCCCGAGATACTGAACCATGTCTGTCTTTCTCTGAAAAATTTGGCCTAAAAATCGGAACGTACTGTCAAAAACGTCTAGCAACGCTGATAAAGGTACACTATTAGCTTGTCGTATCACCGGCGGCAGTTCGATTCCGACCTCAAGAGAAGGGAATATTTTTACGTTTTCATTTTCTCAACTTCGCCACTCAGTACTCAATGCCTCGAAAATTTGGTGGAAAATGGAGAACGAAAGTGTCTAAAATAATAAATTACGATACGATAACTTTATTAATACGATCGTTAATAAAATCACATACATACACAGAAAGTCAGTAGGTCCTTTATTATTTAAATTAAGAAATAGATATCCTAAAAGAAAAAGAACGTTTAGAACAAAACAATTTAAAAATAAATCTGATGTGGTCTTGCTACCAGTAGTTAGTTTCTTTTCCTTAAAATTGATGATTTATAATTTTTCTCAAATCATCTCAAAGGTTAAAAACTTGAACATAAGTTACAATTGATGATATAAGACACACTTACCGATAACGATGCACATGTCTTTGAAATCTACGTTATATAATTTTTTTAGAGCTATACGCGTTTTCTGTAGTCCTTCCATCCGAATTTCTTCTGCCGAATTGCGTGCGTTGAGTGTTGAGTGGCGGAACTCAACGCCACGTTTTTATCCACCACAACAAATAAAAATTATCTTCTATGAGTTATACACGAAAGATACAACAAACGTCAACCCCATGAAACCCAAAATAATGGTTTATAAAATATGTGTCTGTTGTCGGTTAGTATGTTTCAGACAAACTGATTTAAATTTAGTATTTAACAATTGTATTTTGACACTTTTCCCTTAACATTTAGTGTTTATATATATATCGGTTCATAAGTAAAAAAAGTTATGTAAATATTAAGTAGTTTGTCTGTCACAAAATAACTGTTTTATTGTAATGGCTGATACTTTAGTTTTCATTGTATTAATATTGTCCTAACAATGACGATGTTCGTACCCGTAACCACTACAATTCTGGTCAGATGTTATCCCATTAAACCACGATGGCCTCAAAAATAAAACTGATTACATTAACACTTATTACTACTCTAAACTTACTTAGATAAAATATCATTAAATTAGATTCAGTAAAAGAATTTCTTCCACTCAGCTTTGAATTACTAAAAAAATCTGCTTTACTTTCTGTAACCCTCATACAACAGGGTAGGCAGAGGGAAACTAGTGTCAAGATACTCTTTTCCTACTTGAATTACTATCATTGTTGACTGTACGTTAGGTGTTCTTATCATTAAATTAGATTCAGTAAAAGAATTTCTTCCACTCAGCTTTGAATTACTAAAAAAATCTGCTTTACTTTCTGTAACCCTCATACAACAGGGTAGGCAGAGGGAAACTAGTGTCAAGATACTCTTTTCCTACTTGAATTACTATCATTGTTGACTGTACGTTAGGTGTTCTTAAAAGCAGTATTATACAACCAATATTAAATTTCTGCAATAAAATCAGTCAAATTACAAAGTGTACAGTATGATATTTAACACTATATGCATTATACTGCCGTAGCGTAGTTTAAGCTCGTTTGATAGCAAGGCATGTTTGTGGCTTCATATTCCGCTGGAAAATATTATTATTTTGAAACGTAACTGTTTTCGATTCAATGCATTACTGAATGTATTGGCAATGACTAAATATGTTATAAAAAAATCTGTTTCACGCTGTATCCTGCGTCTAGGCTAAGGGAACCTGGTTTAAGACACTCTGTTCACCACTTTCCGGCGAACATTTCGAGGCAATGCATGTTGTGCGGCAGTGGCGGAATTCAACGCTGATATGACGAAAACATGATATATCGATACAAAGTGTTAGATAAATAATAGATGAAGTATATAAAATATTTAAGAAATATATTTATTACGTTATTAAAAAACTTTTGTAACGATCAATCTCGTAATAATAGTATTATTCAATATAACTCGTTAGTGTGTATTGTTTAATTTTATTTATTATTTTTAATAAATTCACTGTCGAACAATGTAATGCTTTCGTGTTACGTCGGTCTTTGTTATACAAATATGGCTGGCGGGTGTTATTAGCAATCTACTTTTTATTCTCAACTTAGTTAGTTGTAGGAACATAGAACAGAGAAGAGTTGTAACAGATTTGTAACGAATTGAGAGAATCTTAACATTCAAATTTCTTTTATCTTTTAGCTTCACGCTGTATCCCAAATATAGCAGGGTAGGCAGAGGGAACCTAAAATTAATACACTACATCCCTCACTATCCACCGAATCCACTTAAAAATTACTTTTATATAAGTCTATTTATTTCATAGCTTGCAATTGTAATAACTTCTTTGTAATGTTGTTAATATTTCATCAAGTATTTGGATTGTCTTCATTAACAGAATATGTCGTTTAATTTGTTTTGTCTGTGATAATATTTCACATATAGGTACAATTAACCCTTTTTCTTAGCTCCTGCATAAAACAGGGTACGCAGGGCCCTAATGTCTAAATATTATTTATAATTTTGAGACATAGCATGTCGTAGCGGTAAATAGGCAGCACTACACTTTGCTTCAATAGATTTACGGAAAATTAAAATATAATCACTCCTCTGAATTGAACCTGCATCTATGCTGCCCCACTGCGCTATAATGACCAAAACAAAGTATATAAATAATATAAAATCGTTTATCGACATACGTGTTGGTACACCCACTAAATATACGATAAGTATAATCGTTAAAAGGTGAAATGGCACGTGCTACGTCGGAACTGTTGTAATCGATAATTACAACATCGACTTATCTAATTGCCTATTTCGATGTAAACATAATGGTTTATTTAAAATTTATTTTCATTTTATTTCCATTGGCAATATATATATGTTACTCAACTGAGTAATTATAAATGAAAATATTATGCTCCCGCGTGATTTCTAGTTATTTGTGTGTTAGAAGTTATACTATACTACTTGATAGAATTATGTATTTTTTGTTTTATTTCGCTATTTCTTGTATAGATTTGCTGAATTTTATTATATAAGCAAAATTGAATAGATTCTTAATTACAAAAGATTATTATCTATATAATTAAAATGAAACAACTTTGAACCAGTAACATTTTCCAAAGTAATAAAAACCAACAAAACTCCATTCAACACGCTGAACCGTACAAAGTAAGCGGTTTTCCTTTCGATAAATTATACAGATACAAAATGTTAATCACGTGACGTGAATAAACGCCAGCGACCATAGACTAGCAATTATTGAGAATTCCTTTTGACATTTATATTGTACTTTTTTTTTCTTAATATTTATTTACACCGCTGACAGTGCGTGCCATTTTATGACCAAATGCCACGTTTTTTATCAATTCTATGATGAAAGTAACCTAAGTGGCCAATACAGAAGTAAATATAACGATGTTTTAAACGTATACATATACTCGTTACAAAGCAAAGCGCAATTTTAGGTACCTGCTATTAAATGCAATGGAATGGTTACATTAACTATTTACATACATATTTTTTTGTGTGTAAAATATATCTTATATGATAAAATAATATATATTATATTATTGCAAAATAATGATAATTATTAAACTACGTGTTATGAATTATGATTAAAAATTGTATAATTTATGAAAAAATATGTTAATATAAAACCGGCGTCTTGTGATGTTAATTATTTAAAACCACAAACTATGATAAAAAATATAACGTAATAAGTTTTTCTAAGGTAAAGTTTTTTTTTTGCTTTTTAAATTTATTATCTATAAAAACTATATTATGATGACATGTATAGTTTTTTAAAGATAAAAGATATATATAGAAATATTTCGTGCATGCTTTAAACGTTATTTAATTAAAGAACTCTCGAAGATAATCTTGCACGATTATACGTTGATAAGAAACCAAGAAATAAGAGTAAGTTAATAAAAGGTAGCTTAAATCTTTTTTTTGGCCTCGCAGGGTAGACAGGGAGTTTTAACATACCTAGTCCATTTGCCTCCCCTTTTTGACACATTGCGTATTGAGCGGTGGAGCTGAACTCCTCTTTTGTTTGCCAAATAAAGGAAATGAAAATAATTGAAATATAATTCATTCATCAAACCCACAGCTGACACGCTTATAATCAGTCACTGTTCCACTACGACACGGCGCCTAAAATTAAATTAATAATAAAAAACAAACGTCTAAAAACACTAAATTTATTCCATTTGCTCTACAAATCTATAAAATCCTTCAAGCTGTAGCAACTATCAAAGTAAATTACAATATACATACATACATTCATACACACATGTTCACGGCGCCGCGCAATAGATCGAAAGTTGGCCACTGACGTAACAGTTCTACTTCCGAGAGTCCACCAGCTACATATAAGATATTTGTTTAGCTCTTATTTTATTGATCTGAGGTCTTAAAGATCATATGGAATAAATTCTATTTCTATTCTTTTCTTATATACCTAAGGTTAAATGATCTCCGCATTTTCGAACGTCGATTCAAATTTTATTTATAGTAATGTATAGTATATATAAAAAACTCAACTTTGATATGATACCAGAGACAAAAAAAGAAAATATTAATATATAATCATTTATTTCTCCCAGTGAGAATAGAATCCACAAGCTTCGCGTCTACAGTCACACGTTTGTGACCCTGCGCATCGACGGCCTTAGGAAAACAAATGCGATCTTGAACTTTTGTTACCCAATTTATTTTAAGAAAAATGAAAAGATAGTAATGTCATGTCATTTCCCACTGCCTCTGATCCAAAATAATATAAATAATTATAATATAATATAAATATCCACAATAATTTTAAAAGTTGATGACGCATTTTTTAGTCGTGATATTAATAACAAGCTATCGCTTACTATATAGTGAGATATAGATAAAAATCTTATTAACATATTATTATAATATACACTCACATAAAATAAAAGTACGGAACAAAAACATTACGGAAAATTTTACAACGATACGTTTGTTTTCTTAGTTACATTAACTAAAGCAATAAAAATAGTTCAATACGACGTGAAAATTCAGAGATACATTTCGGGATGAAATAAAGACAATTATCTCAAATAAAGATTTTGGCCAGTTGTGGCGTAGCGGCACGAAGTGTGACTATAAAACCAACTGGTTGTGGGTTCGATCCCCACTCGAGGAGATGAAATATTTACTT
>DWAO01006092.1:0-11195 GCA_018230605.1 Heliconius congener
CACTCAACACGCAATGCCTCTAGAATTCAGCAGAAAGTGGGGAACGGAGTGTCTTGACACTAGGTGTGCGGGATACAGCGTGAAGCTGATTTATTTATTTACAATAAAATGTTTCGAAATGATCTCCAGTAACTTATCGAATAGCCTCAGAAAAGATAAATATTTAAAGAGTGAAATCCATAAAATAATATACATTTTGTATATATTTTGACAGAGTGGACATGTTTATAAGGCAAACTTGGCGCGAGAGCAGACTGCAGCTACCCGATGATATCTTCGAAGAGGGCGACGACCATGTCACCCTCCCTCCTGAATTCTTCGACAATTTATGGCATCCTGATCCATATTTTCTTAACTCTAAAGTAACCGGTACTTATCATTTTGTTTTATATTATATACACATTTTGTCTGTGGTTGGAAAAACTGCGACGTTGGGTTCCGTAATACTTGATACTAGGTATAGCTATATCTCTTGATGAAAAAAATGTGAAGCACAGATTTTTTTGAAACAGGATTCACTGTTTACCCTCCATTTTTTGAAAAAATATGTAAAAACAATATGTAATAATGAACTAGAAGTTTCAGGTACTTTATAAACTATAAGTAATATTAATAGAATTACATAGAGGTAACGTAAATTGTTCAACTAAGCTGAGATAAGAATTCGTATATTATATATAAGTTTTTGATTTTAGGAGGAGCTTGCCACTTTTGTCATCAATCTGCTGGTACGGTGTTTGCTCCCTTTTGTTTTTTTGTTAACTCACGTTATATTATTGGTGAAGCACTTCTACAAATATTTACACTTTAACCATAATTCAATTTTTTTTAAATTAAATTTATAACATTTTTCATAATCAATAATAATTTGTGAATAATAAATTAGAACTATTTCTATAATCAGTTTTATAACATGAAATTTTAATCATTATCAAAAATCAACACCATTTAACGCAAAATTGTAGTAAATTTAGCTATACCAAATCAAAACACTCAGCTTGGATGAACAAATTCACAAAAAATAAAATTAAACCAATGTAAAACAAATACATATCACTAAAAAGCACTTTTTTGAACCCAAAAACAACATTTAAATAATACAACGATCTAGCACATGCAAAAATTTAAATAATAAAAAATATAATATAACAGCACCAGGTTAATGAGTAATTAGTACAATAATTAAAGCTAATTAAATAAAAATATTTTAAGCTAAATTGTTTGTTAACTTTCGTTCACAGAAATCGCGGAATTGACGCACAAATTTTCATCAGTAACTCTATACAGAAACCAGACGGTCAGATATGCTGCGCGAATGCACGCGATCATAGCATGCCAAATGGAGTTTCAACTTTATCCCATGGATATACAGTCCTGCCCGATTTATATAGAAAGTTGTGAGTAGACTAATTAAGTAAAGTATTTTAAGTAGTTTTTTTAATAGTCGTAAGTCACGTGTTGATACTTACTTTGGTTGAACCTTTGTTTACTAAAGGGTTTAATTTAAATGGAATGACGATAAATGGATTTGGACGTTAAATTCTAAGAAATCTTTTTTAGCTTCACATTGTATCCTTAAGGATTACATTAGGTTCCCTCTGCTAACTTAAGGGAACCTAATGTTAAGACACTCCATTTCCTATTAAAACCCTCTGTTCCCCCGAATGAGGTATTGCATATTAAATAGCGGAACTCAACGCCACACTTCGCGTCGTTACAAAAGCAAGAAAATAAAGATATTTAATATTTTATTCCCCTGAGTGGCAATTGATATAACAGCCGATCCATTTACTGTCACACGCTTGTACTGGTCTAAAACGGGCTATAATTGTCATATTGTAAAAAGTATTATTAATTATGATGATAATTATATAATTATCAACATAATCAATAATACTTTTTAGTCCTGGCGCAGTTGGACAGTCTCTTTGTAAATGATTGACAGGTTGTGGGTTTGATCATTGGTTTACGTTACTGAACATACAGTAATCTATATACGATATAAATAGAAATATAGAAAACTAAAAACAGAATATTTTATTGCTAGACTATCTCTACGTACTCAGTTTTATGCAGATTGAACTCACAATCGCCGCAATTATAGTCGCACACTTGTGCCCCTGCGCCACGATGGCCTAAAGTAAATAAGTTGGTAGCAGCCAAATTTTGACGATTAGAATTAGGATTGTCAATATTTTATTTAATTAAATTCAATATTATTATTGGATGCCAAAAATATATAAAAATAAAGAACAGAGTGCCTTAATATATGTTATCTCGGTCTACTCTGTCATTAGCGGGTTATAGTTTGAAAAAAATACTTAAATACATTTTAAACAGTATCTATATAACTTTATAATTATTAAAAAAATATTTCACAGTTTCATACAGTAATCAAAAAGTAAGGTTTCGATGGAGCGACGCGGGCGTGACGATCAATCCTGAACTAAAACTATTGCAATATCACATCGGGGAGCCTTTGCGATTGGAAGAGACGAACGGATACATGATTGATAAAGACGGTAAATATAATATTATATAATGATTATGGTTTAGCTTACTTTATAATTAAAAATTTTTTTTGAAAATTATAACTACTAAGCCATTATGTTACAATTGCAATGGGTTCGAATCCCAAAAATGGGAGTAATGTTTCTTTATAATTTGGGTCTTTCTCTAGCCTAATAAAATAAAGCAGATTTGGATTTATACAGTATCATATGTATTTTTCTTATAGAATGTAAAGTGGAGAAATAAGTAATTCATCATTAAGATCTCAATAATGATGAGATGTAGATAACAAAAATATAACGCAAATAAATACTTTAAAGAACATTTATATTAATCTTGATTTTTTTTCCAATTCGTTAAAGTAAGGAATAGTATATGAACCTCGTAAGTAATTGAATTGAAAGGGAAAAACAATGACTCGACATTGACAGACAGTTAAGTGGCAGAACTCAACTCCGCTTTGCCTCGATACAAGAGTAAAAAAATTTAAATATATTAAAAAAATTATTAAAAAACGAATAAAGTGTGGAATAACGCTTTAAAATCTCAAAAATATTTTACCTTTCCATTATGCAATAGTATTAAGTAATAGTATTATGTTACAAAATTATACGTTAAAAATATTCTCATTTCCTTTATATTTTAGGTAACTACTCGCGTCTCGTCGTCTACTTCAGATTCGAGCGTCAAATAGGCCACCATCTAATACAAACGTTTGCACCCTCCTCGCTAGTTGTTATGCTGTCTTGGTTCAGTTTCTGGTTGGACCTAGATGCGATTCCCGGTCGAGTCACTCTGCTAGTGACCTGCATGTTGACATTAGTCACTATGTTCACTGGTTTAAGAGCTGATATACCACCTGTTGCTTATGTTAAGGTAAATATATAGAGTAAATATCTATCATATAAGTTACCATACAAAAAAACAATTAAGATCCCAATTATTAATACTAAGACATGGTGAGTGTAATTTTTACTCGCATTATTGTTTGCTTTTACATATAATAAAATTATAACTGATCGCTGTCTAAGATAGATGAGAAAATCTATTATAAGGGGTATGCATCAAACAATTAATTTTGAAATTAATCAAACAATTAATTTTGAAATTTTTTTGAATTTTTTTTTGTTTTTTGTTGAAACGGCTTAACTGATTTAAATGCAATTTTCACTTTTGTATTTTGGCACACTTCCATTATCATTTAGTGTTTGTTTTATATTCCTAAATAAAAAAAAAACAGCAGTGTAAAATATTTCGTTTGTCATAATAATTGTTGCCTTGGTTTGAAGTTTTCAGAAAGATTAGTTTGCAATGTTTAATTCGCTTATTGTCTTAAAATTAAATTAAAGAACATCTTAATGTTAAATATCTCTAAAATCTTAAATAAATTGTCTTTAAAATGGTAATTTTATAAGAAGACGGAAGTAATTTAGATTATTAAATAAATTATTGTATTGTTTAAGCGGATGAAGCCGCTAGCAAGGCGCTTTAAAATATATATTTTTTAATAGATATGCTAAGCATAATGCCAATGGCGAAATATCAAATCTCATTAAAATGAATGAGAGGAAAGAACGGACCAACGTAAAATAAAAAAATGACAATCTCTACACTTTCGACTCTTTAATTTTATGACAACTAAAAAAAATACAAAAAAATTATAAAGATGAACTCTAATATTTCTATATTAAAAGTACTAAAATTAATACTTAAATACTATTCTTCTGAGGAATTCTTTTTTCATGTTGTTCCCTTTATATTTTTTATATTATTGCTTAATAGGCGCTGGATCTCTGGATGGCCGGCTGTATGATGTTCGTCTTCGCTGCGTTGGGAGAGTTCGTTGTTGTGAAAGTGCTTGATAAACAATATCAAATGAATAAATCCAAAGCTCAAGATACTTTACCTAGGATTATACCAGTGGTGAGCATTATCTTTACTGAATCAACTATTAAAACTTAAAAATAATATAAGGATATAATATAGGTACTTCCTAGATTTAGTCAAAACATATGGTGTCGGACCTACACTACATTGTTTCTAAGCTAAAGCCTGTATTTATTTTATAAATGGAAAAACTGCATAAATTTTGAAAACATACCAGCATTTATTTTATTTCAAGGAAACATATATTTTTATAAGTCATCATTATCATGATCATGGCCAATTGTGGCGTATTTTCACAAGTGTGTGAATCTTAACGCGACTGGTTGTCGATTCGACCCCCCTTCGAGGACATGAAATCTTTAGTTAAATTCTCATTTTCACGCTCTGGTTCCTCCACCCAACACGCAAATCTTGCAGAATTCGGCAGAAAATAGAGAGCGAAGTGTCTTAACACTATTTTACCTCTGCCTATCCTGCTGTGTGTGAGATACAGCGTGAAGCTAACAAAAGTAATCATCATTCATCATTAAAAAAGTTTTATTTTAATTATACTACAGACAAACATAGAGATAGTCATACAGAAAAAGTAAGATTGAACAACCTTTCTGATTCCGCAATCTTGCCTTTTTTCACAATTTTTGTTAAATATTTATAATAATAAAGTAAAAAAATTTCCATAAACTGCTATATATTTCTTGCTAACTTTATAAGGATTATTTAAATATCGTACTAGAATACCCTTTCTCAGCATACAAATCAAGATACACTCACTTTTATCGGTCGTAAAGAAAATTAAATGGGACCGTATTTGCGGAAGAAAGTAAAGGAAGTAAGTGATGTTGGTACAGATTATAAAGACTTCTTAAAGAAAACATAAAAGTATATAGTTTTACACCAAGGACAAATAAATATAAATAGGATAAGGATAAATAATAATCGTACCAAAATTTCAATACAGCGGGACTCGAACCCGCGCTTCTTGGAAGCTTCGAAGATTTTCCAATTAGATGTGTGATGGCTACGGCCTCAAATTATTTTTTACACTTAGCATATTGTTTTGTGATTTTTTCTTCATTATATGATATCCTATTTGAGGGGCAACAAAATGTTTAATATTTTCCGTTCTCATCATCCGTTCTTCTGGTTCCTGCGTTTTTTAATTAACTTATGCGTTTTGAAGTGTGAAGTGAACATTGAAAGGTCTATTAGTAAAGTTAATTAAGATAGCTTGCGTTCATGAGGGCTAGTAGGGAGTAAGGTCCCCTCATCAATATCAATTAGATGTCATGGTGTTTTAAAAGCTAAAAAGGTCATTTCCTTAGTTTAAATAATCTTTGATCCGCCACTCAACACGCAATACCTCCTGAATTCGGCGGAAAGTGGAGAACTGATTTTCTTAACCTTCTGCCTACCCTGATGTGTGCGGGATACAGCGTAAAGCTGAAATATCTTTAGGCGGGCAGGTTAGGCAGATCCCATTGCCTAGTATTATGTCACTCTATTTACCAGATTTAAGCGAATTTAGTACGCATTGCCTGTTGAAAGGCGGAGCTGTATGCCGCGCTTGGTCTTGTTACCAGCTCACTCACCGCCTTCACGTTCACAATCAGACGCAATACCTTTGCGCCATTATTACCTAGAATATGAAGTTTAATTATAGCAACTAATTTATTAAATAAGATTATAAAATTTTTAAGTAAAACTTGAATATAAAAAAGATATATATTCTTACAGCGCTTAAACGGTGAGAAAGGGTCATGCGGAACAGTAGCAGCGTGGGAAGGGAGTGGGGTTCGATGTCGTAAAGTAGACCTCACTTCGCCCACGTCCCCCGCAGCTACCACGCCTGGTGTGCACTCTGCCCCGGGCGCCCCCACACATTTAATGGGCGTTGAACGACGACAGAGTATATTGCAAGTACGCTATGTTTTTTTTTGTTATTAGCATAAGTTTTAAATTTATGAAATTATGAAAATTATGATAATTTATGAAAATTGAAAATTATGATCTATTCAGAAGTCAGTTTTTGTAAAAAATATTATATAAATATACTGAATAGGCCATAATTTTCAATAGAAATTAAAAGGTAATAATCTTTATTTAATAATACTTTATACCAGGATTGTTGAACGTTACACAACATTTATTTATTTTGCATACATCGTGATACTTGAAACAAAACGATATTCACCTTAACGATATGATGTTACGATCACGTTAATATACTTAATAACTAAATTTAATTTTATTATTATTTTATTACTCTTGACCCTATATGTCTTAGAAGCGTCTTGTGTTTTAGAAAAAGTAACAACCACCGCGTTTAAAGTCGTATACTTGTATTGCTGCGCCCTGACGGCCTCGATAAACGATAAAAGAACCGATGACTTAGTTCAGAAAGACTAAATTAGAGCTAAGTTAATCATTTTTTTACAGACTAATTCTCTAAATGAACAACGGAGTTATAATATACAAAAATATTTTTTACGAAATTTTAATATTTCTATTATATACTGGACCCGTTTTGATTATCGATACTGTATTATAAAGCTGAAGGGTTCGTGGTTGAACGCGCTAATATTAAAAATCGTAGGTACCTGCGGTCAGAGTTACCTTAGGTATATAACTTCACCTTTTCATACGACCACTTTGGCAAAGCCGCAAATTAGAGCTACATATCTAAGTATAACCAGTAACTAGTCCTTTAAATGACGCTAATAAAAACCACATTAAGATCTGTGAGGCCATTCGTGGCGCAGAGCAGAAATGTGTGACTGTAAACATGACTGGTTGGCGGCTCGATCCCCACTCGAGGTAATTTTAAGTCGATGTATAACTGTCTAACAAAATCTATGAAACTAAATTTAACTTATACTATAGATACGAAAATATGATACCATTGAGCTGATCTGATGATGAAGCCGGGACTTGAATAGTGAAACTCTTCCGAGTTTACTGGGAAACCACTCGTGTGCCGCTACGTCTAAATATAATATTATACTAAGTATTTAAATTATGTAAGTATTCTTCTTTCTATTTCAGGTTGCCTGGCTAGACGCCGACACCGGGCAAGAAAGAGTTCTATGGAGAGAAATAGATAAGCTATCAAGAGTAGTATTCCCCGCACTGTTTCTGCTTTTCGTTACAATGTATTGGCCTGTGCTACTGTTGAAGACGAAGGCTTCGTCATAACAATGCTGTATTAATATATATTCTTGTGAAAATATCTGTTCTATATATATGTATAAATATTGTCAAATTCTATGAAAAAATAAGTCTCAAATCGAAACGAGCTATTTTTTGATTAATTTGTAACCGATTTTATTTTATGAGGCTGTCGTGGCTCAGTGACACAATGTGTGACCGTAAACGCGGATCTTGAGTTCGATTCCCACCCAGGGTAATTAAATATTTCAAATTCCTTGCTCTGGTTAAACAAAAAGCTTTAAACTTGAGCCATTGGCACAGCAGGAGCCCTGCCTGTATGTACTGTATACGGGATACAGCGTGAAGCTATAAAAAAGTATCTTCTTTTATTTTCTATGCAAGATCGGTTATAGATTAAAAAAAATAAAAGATGTGCCTAGATTTTGTGTAATAGGTAGGTATTTACGTACCATATACATAAAAAGTTAAATGAAATTTATAGGTCTATAAAACTAGCGCTAACATAAGGTCCACTTCATGCCTTATTTACTTTAGCCTTTGTAGCCTTTAGATATATTATATTATATTATGTACATCAAAAATATATGAAATGTAGATAGAATATTTATATTGGAATTTGTTTAGCTGATTTGTTTATTTTTATTTTCAAAATCAAAAATGTCGTGGTGGGTTCGAATTGCGTTTCAGGATATGCTTGATGATGAATATACGTAAAACTGTTAGGTTAGACTGATCGACTGACAGACACCAAACAACCGGAACTATGCGGCGCACAACGCTGAAAATTTGCATTGAGGCCGTCGCGGCACAGGGATACGGCACAATGTCTATCTGTAAACGCGACAATTGCGGGTTCAGTTTCCACTTAAGGGAATAAAATATTTAAAATTTTCTTTTCCTTGCTCTGCAATGCATTTTTCACACATGCAACACCACAAGAATTCGGAAGACAGCGTTCCCCACAAGATACTTGGAAGGATCTTGGTACCTAAAGATCTTGGTCTCTACAACTAGTATTAAATAAAAATTTAAGTTTCACACATACAGTATACCGTTAGGTTCTAACCAATACATTTTTGAAATGCACTAGTCATCATTTATAACTGAAGGAATAGCGTTGAGTTACGCTACTGCGAAACTTACAAGTTTGGGCGGAAAATAAAGAACTCTGCTCACCGGATTTGAACCGATAACTGAAAGTATATATCAAAGAATTAATTATTCTTAAACTTAAAATGCTTTTTTATAGTTTTAGATAAAAAAAAACGCACAAGTTGTTTTAAACTTAAAAATAATATGCCCTTTTTTATATTATATTGTTATATAAATACATATGTATTAGTATAAATTATAAATATATTAAATTGTTGTATATATATCATAACTATTATGTAAATAGATTATATTAAATGAAGATAGGGACTAACAGCGGATGCGACTTGGTGCTTTTAACGAAAGTTTTATCAAAATACAGCTATAAATATACATATATGTAAGTAGTACTCAAAAATAAATAACCTTATGTATAGTAACTGTAACCGGTATTATTTTTTATTGGTTGATTATAATTTTTTTTAATTAACTTGCAATTAATCAATTAATCATATGAAATAGAGGCCAGCCTTTCAGATCTCTGTTGCATTCTTCTCGCTAAATATACATATATAATATAATAATTATTATTTTCAAGCCATATTTAAATAAATCAATAAATATTGAAAATTGTAATAAAAAATTGTTCAATTCTCATACATCTCATTATTTATAAAGAAAGTGATCTAACTTAAAATTTTTGAAACTGAGTAAAGATGCCTAATCTAAAATTCGATACTGTATTCCCATAAATTAATTACTTTTGAGTTACGTTCCGTTTATTCTAACGATGTAAAGTTTAAATGCTTAAAATAGCTTTAATTTATTGTGATAGTTTGTTATTGTATTGTATTATGGTAGTGTTATTAATAATATATTTAAAAATCTATTTATTGTTAGAGATTCGCTTTTATGACTGATATAAAGCAAAGCTGATTTAAGTCAGTTATAAGTATAGAAGATAGAACTCAAAGTATAATTTAATATTATAAAAAAATTATACTCATATAATTGCTGAAAAAAGCAAATTTAAATATATAAATATTTTTGGGAAATCCGTCTGTTGGTGCTCTGAAAGCTGCTAACCGAAGAATATTTTTTTATTCACATTTAGTTTAATTCCAATTAAATAGATGACAGTGGTAGCAGATTCGGTTTCCGATTAGGTCAAATATTTATAAATATTATATAAGATTTTTTCTTTAGTAAACGCTTAACAGATACGCCTTAAAATAGCGAATTCATGAGAAAATATAAAGTTCTTGAAGTATTCGTTGTAGTTTTTCATAAAATTTAGATTATAAAAGAAAAACAAATTATTATAAGATTTATGGTTTACTGTTGTCAGATGTTCTAAAGAGCCTTAATAATGTAATTGGAGTAATTGTAATTAAATTCTCAAAGTAAATCGTTTTTAATTTATCTCTTGTTTCTAATCAAAATGAAAGTTTCAGATCGAAATTGTTTTTAGTAGTTACACTATAAATATTTAATCATAAAACACTTAAATAAAATAAATTAAAAAGGGAATATTGAATTAATTAGTAGTAATATTATAGATTTAAAATAATATTATAAAAGTGGTGTTATTTTATTATTTAATTTGAGTGTTACAGCTACTTACGGAATAAATAAGGTCAGTAGTGGCGCAGTGCTACGAGCATGCTACAGATTGTTGATTCGATTCCTGCTAGATGAAATGAAATAGTTATATAAGGGTAAGACGTGGCAAAGCGCGGCGTTCAGTTCCGCCACTTACCACGCCTTATGCCTTAAAAAATTCTAAACCGATTTTTGACTGTTGACATTAAAATATAACTGAATTAAATCAAACAAGATAATCTTAAAATGAGTTTTAGTTTTCAAAAAAATACACAAATATACACTTATGAAAGTTAGCACACGAGCTTGAAAATATATAAATTTCCAATCTAATACTCAAATACTATCCAATTTTAATCTCTCATATAAGAATAGGTCAGGGTGATAACCCCCTTTTTTAGAAGACGGTCAAAAAGAGATGTCCTCATATTGCTTACTAAAACATAGATTTACGACCTCTGTAACAATACGTAATGCTTTTCAACTACATCTCACTGAACCATGACGGTTACCTTATAAAAAGTAAAAGCAATCGCTTACGTAATGACGCTCCAAGCTAGCAGTGCTATGGGAAATTCCAAATCGATATTTTGTTTTTTTTCGTCCAACTTCACGCTGTATCCCGCGTTAAACTACCTTAGGTATCTAATGTTAAAACACCTCTCCTCAATTTTTGAGACATCGTGCAGACCCAAATATTTTAATGGTTTATTTCTCCGAGTCGGAATCGAACTCAAATTGATCGAGCGATGAATGTTCATTATTTACAAAACAGTATACTTCACCGTTAATGTAATGAAATATACTTACAAAAGATACCTAAAACACACCAATTATTGTCCCATAATTATTCCCACTCGTTGGGACGAATTGTTTTAAATCAAAATAAAATAAATCAGCTTCACGCTGTATCCCGCACACAGCAGGGTAGGCAG
>DWAO01006093.1:0-11194 GCA_018230605.1 Heliconius congener
ATATATATATATATATATATATATATATATATATATATATATATATATAATAAGACCATTTGCCCCCCAAAATGTAATTTTTCTAAACTATGAAATGCAAAAAGCCCGTTTTATTGTTTCCCGTAGGAATTTAATGAAATACTCCTGAACACGTTTTAGTGCTTTGCTTCACTCACCAGGGAACCTACATGCATAAGTAAGGTTTCAATTATCTACGTGGCGTAATTTTGGCTGTGTGTTGTCTGTCTATTACTATGGAAAGTTTCATATATATTTAAGAAACCGAAAGTGAGGAGGTAAAATACTTAGGTTCCTACTAAAGCGGCAGTTTCTTTTATACGCGCTTTTTTTAATAACACACACAATGTCGAAAACTAAAATTCTAATTATAAAATTATATTTGTAGGACGTTGATAATTAGCTACTAAGTACATCTCTCCATAATTTTCCTCTTTTGTTTAAATTTTTCTCCACCCTTCACTCTCTAGATTGACAGCCAATTGGAATTCTATTATTTCCACATTTAGATAATATATAGATATAAATATTTTTAAACGAATTCAAAAAGGAGGTTATCAGTTTGATATGTACAAATAGTAATATTCTTGAAATTGAATAATGTTTTAGTATGATGATCCATTTATACTTATAAACACGTGTTTTATTTGTTAAGTGTATGTTTGTATGTTTGTTCACGAATTTCTCTAAAACTAAAAGTCATATCGAGATGATTATTTTTAATTTAGGTTAAACACACACCTACTTAAGGAAACAGTACAAGTTTTATCAAAATCTTGCTGTTTTTTTAGTATTGAAGTTAATTTCACAAATGCTTGAAGCAAACAGGTGTACTTTAATATATTGCAAAAACAGTATACCGATATCATCGGTGTTGCGATCCAGTAGACAAACGCAGCGGGTGCTCTCACCACATTATGTATGTGATGATAGCTTTATTCACATTAATTTATAATTTTAATACGTAAATACGATAAAGGTGTTTTTTGAAATGTTTGTCTTGTCTGTCTGTATAGTGTTAATGAAATGCAAATATTTACATATCTAATTGGCATTATATTTGACAGCTACAAACGTAACGTAACATACCCAATTGGGGCAACATGACGAATTGCAAATGTAAACTTTCGTAGTAAACGTTCGTGTAACATTCGAACGAAGGCTATGGGTTCAATTCTATTCAGGATTTGAACACATAGCCTTTGAATATTTATATGAATGATATATTACGATTTTATTAATTTAGCCAACAAGGTGTATGATTAGTTAGCATCGTCTTCATTTTCCAATGCACTGCTAACTAGTGCGGCTACCACCCATACCTAACTCAAACGCGGCTTCGCCCACTTAAACTTATTGCAATATTATAATTAAATTATACCATTAAATTCAATAAGTTTCACGTGAATATGAAATAATCCTAGAAATCCCAAAAACTTTTACATTTACGACATTAGTAGGACAAAATGAATAACGTTATGTCGCTTAAAATATGTTACAGTATTGAATTACCACAAAATAATATGAATATAAATACATCACTAAACATGCTAATAATTATGAATATTGTATAAAAAATAAATATTATAAAATTTGTTGTTCATATATATTTTAACTTAAACCACAACCAAAATCATTATTGTTTTTTTCTTTTTCAAATACTATTGGTTTTGCTTCCTTCTCACTTGAAGTGTTGAAACAATGAGACTCCTCGAAGGATCATCATACCAAATCCGTCACATTCGTAATCTATCTAATTAACGTTATAATTTTTTTATAAGAACAAATACTACAAATATACATTTATTTATTTTAGAACAGACATTATAATATGCTTTTGCGTTTGTGCACTGCGAAATTAATGTATTTTTTATTTAATAAAAAACCGTAACATAAAATAACCAACCAACCAACCAACCATATACATAGTTCCTTTCATTTTCCTTTAAAATACAGCACGTTTTATAAGATACCGCTATTTACAACACAGAAGTACCACTGACATACAACAAGTACAGCAAAATGCACGTAAAAAGCGAATGCTTTGCGAATGTATTAACACTGACATCTAATAGTGATAGAGGGATATCTTGCTCGTTTCAGATCTGAAAGAAATAGAATCCGTGATCAGAATAGAGAGACGTGCGATCGTGGCAATATAATTTAGTGTTCCATATTATACTGTGATGGAGTACGCGAGTACTTTTTATCCCGGAGAGTAGTCTAAGTGGCAAAACGTAAAGGTAATAAGTTATAATATCGCGGCTATTATGCAGTTTTGTGGTTTTTAAAATATATTTTTAGTACTGTTTGGTATGTAGAATTGGACTATTACATATAAATGACTTTACATAGTTACATGTATGTTATATATTGTTCTCTTATGTAACGACACTGCGAAGCCAGTTGTGGCGCTGCGGCACAAACGTATACGCGACAAATATTGGTTTCGATTTCCACTCCAGGAAATGAATATTTAATATATTCGTTACTTCCCTCTGGTGGCGAGACAAATCGTGACATTGAGTAGTGGTGTACCACTAAAAAAAATCGGACAAACGTTTCGAACATTTTGTAAAATTCAAGCTTAGCTTAGCCAGAGCTACATTCATCTGATAACTCACTCGTACTAGCTTTAATACCAACTTTTTATCCTGCACTAATACTACATGTAGATGCTAACTGCCAAATTTTATAATTCTAGGACAACCAGTAATACTCTATTAATTCTGATTCCCTTTATTGTGTCGAAATACGTGTTTTAATTTTTTTAAGTAAATGTAAAAATGCGGTTTATGTAAGAGATTACGCGACCTTAGATCTAAGTAGGTATATGGTTTGAATTTCAACTCAATTTCCCCAAGCGTTCCCGACATAAAGGCCCTTGACGGACAGACAGACACACGGAGGGCCAACAAAGTGATCTTGTAAGGGTTCCTTTTACCCTTAAAACCTACGGAAACCAAAAAATAAGTAAAGCATGCATGAAATTGAAATTAAAACAAAATAAACATACCAAAACAACATACACACAGTTCAAAATATGTTTATATATTTTTAACGTTTCCCAGAAAAAGCTCACCTACAATGATTTAATATAACGGAAAGTTGATTTATTTTTCTTTATAAATGGTTTGTTTACGCCAAAAATGCGAGAACAAGTTCACATTCATCTCAATCTCACGGTACTATTCCTTAAGAGGAAAACAAGAATATTTTATACCAGCCCAAGACGGTTTAAATGCTACGAAAATACTGATGTACTATAATAACTTATAGTTAACTTTATGTTTTATACGAGTGCGACATTTTGTATTACATTGTAAATATTAGGTAGGCATATTACATATTTTTAAGCGATTTCTTTTTTCTAAAAGGATAAGGTTCTACATTTGTAATTTTTTTATGTTAATCGGTCGATTTCTCCGTTATTTTTAAAGTTGGTGCTAACCAAGAAAAATTATAAAATTAAAGAGTTAACTACTTAATACAGAGAACAAAAGTTAAAAAATACCCACATTGGCACCGACTCCAATAATAATGTATTTTGCATAGTTAATACGTATGTATAAAAATATAAATTTTCTTTTTATAAAGTAATAAAAATATAATTTTCTATTCTTTCGATTTTATTTTATTTTGTGCATATAAATATAGTATTGAACTCAATTTCTATTTATTTCGATCCTTGACAATGGTATTATTCAATAAAAATATTTAAAAAATATATATAATAAACATGAAAGTTTCGAATGAATCTGATGGCTCAATGTAATAAATATTCATTTTATATTTTCAACTTCTGAACGATACCAACTGATAAATTAAGTACGGACGATATTTATATTTGTTTCGCTTTGACAGAGCAACAAACGAAACAAATACAAGATGGATTATGCTTAAAATAATATACAAGCATTTACTAAATGAAAGATCTAAATTATATTTAATAAATACTAAAATTCGGTGTTAAGTTCTGCAACTCTGCTATCTCTATGTTCCGCTACGTCTGGACAATGAGGCGGAAAGCTTATCTACTCTGTTATATACTCTGATATTAAATGAATTATTTCGACTGAATTAGATGGATTGTGGAGAGGGCAGTTTTATAATTAGGTCAATATAAAAAAAATTGAAGCTTTAACAAAATAATAATAAAAGTTATGTTGCAGGGCTTAAGGAAACACGTGAATAATATGTAAAACGCTACTGGAGGTCGTTGGAGTCACACCACTACACGCGCGAAGGTACCTCGTCAAGCGGCGACAAGCCAACCAGCAAAAATGGGCAAGAAGAACTCCAAACTAAAGCAAGATACTATTGACAGGCTCACAAATGCCACATACTGTAAGTTTTTAAATATATATATTTTTTTTTTAAATTATAATATTATTACAGCTAGTAATATAAATATTACGCTACAAAATGATTTCTGTTTCTAAGGCACTTTTTTCTTGTACTTATTTGTACTTTCTTTATCACACTCTATATGCACCATTCTTTTTTAAATATAAAGTAAATATCTTACTTATATATAAAAAAAATATTGTATTTAAAAAAAAAAATATTTTCAAAAAACAACAAAGAATAGCCGTGTATAAACTAACAATCCCTTAATCTAAAACATAGAACATTTTTTTATTAAAAAAACTAAATATGAACAATGAAAAAAAAGCGTTTTTCTTTGTCTTTAATTATTTTAATTAAACGAGTGTTCTTATGTTCAACATGACGTCAAGGAGCCAAGTTAAGATATAAACTTGGAAAGATTCGAGAGACGTGGGCGGTAAGCTCTACATACTGTGCTGTTCACTGAAATGCTAAATATGATATTACATAACTATTCACGATTTCACTAATTATCCCAATATTTGTATAGAAAATGTTTATTGTTTGTTCTATAGCTTTTTGCTATATCCGCACACAGCAGGACAGGCATAAAGCACCTAGTGTTAAGACACTCCGTTCTCCATTTTTCGCCGAATGCCTTCAGCTTTACATGTTAAGTGGCGGTACTCAACGCCGCGCTTTGCCTCTATACCAGAGCGTAGAAAATGGAAATGTTAAATATTTCATTTCCTCGAGTGAGAATTGAACCCACAAGCTGTTGCGATTACAATCATACTTTGTGCCCCTGCGCCACGACTGACCTCGGTATATATTTACTTAATACACACATAACTCATTTTAATTGCCAAATTCGTTAACATGAATAAACTGTGTAATATCATAAATAACAATTTAGTGAGGACAGTCGTGGCGTAGGGCCGTCCGCCTGTAATCGCGATCGGTTATGAGTTCGATTCTTACCCGAGAGAATGAAATATTTAATATTTTTGTTCCTGGCTGTGGTGCCTCTAGAATTCGGAGGAAAGTGGGAAACGGAAGTGTCTTAATGAGAACAGCCTATGGGCCCCAACATAATGGTGACGGGCCTTAAGGCTAGATTCACATTTTCCCACTGCCGACCCTTCTATGTGCGGTATACAGCTGATTGTAAAAAAATCACTTACGTGTAGCAAGTATGTACAAAATATATATTGAAGAACAATTTTAAAATCGAAATTACTAAAAACATTAAAAGTTATAACAAAATATTGTATCCTACTAACATAAAAAAAAAATCATGTGATCGCGTATTAAAGGCTTAAATAAATCGATTTAGGCAGTATAGAGGAGCACTAATCCCCATTATTAATTTGCGAAACTTCTACGCTAACATAAAAAAAACCGGATTTATCACATTTCTTCATATTAAACAAACGAAATCACAGGCAGCCACCGAAGCATATTTATCTAACAATCAACGGAGGCGCAGTACAATCCCTATGGAAATTACGCAAACTCAGCGTTTGTCTGATCTGAATGAGGACTTGGTGGATTGCGCATTTGAACCGACTGAGGCCCCTTCACGGCAAGTGGTTGGTTGTAGTAGTAAGTGAAAATCGATTCATCAAACGCCGCCTCCATGTGGTAATTAGGAACGACGGAGATATAAAATCGGTATTGGAAATTCTTGTAATATTGGCCCTATTATCGTATTCCCGATTATCCTATTGTTAGAAATCGGAAGCGGTTATAGTTTTTAAAAAACACGATAAATACACTCTTCGTCTATATGTTTTAAACTATTTGGAAAGGAACACCACGTAGTTGCAATAAGTGATATGTATCACCTAATAACAATACTTCACACTAGTTTCCTTCCAATAAGGGCCGTTGCCAACAAGCAATTGCCCCCGATTGTCACAATTCCACTGCTTTTATCATCTTTTTCACCTAAATCTTCCCTCTTTTACACGAGTACGCTAACACTATTATATATATTAGATAGGTTCGGCTTTGCCTACTATAGGATCACATTTTTCTCGCTATTACAGGGCTACTTTTTTTGGACTCGGATTAGCATTTTTGTAAAATTCTATGTAAATATATCAAATTTAATGTTTTTAACGTCAAAAGTTATATTTGTTATTTAATTTTTATAGGGCAAGAAACAAATTAAACACCATACACAAATGCAATTAACCTTATTAAGATGTTAATATTTATTAGCTAATTTGGAAACAAAATGCTTCAATATCAAAATTTGATTGCTTATTTTGATGATTTTATTTAACGGAAAAGTCAGGAATAAACATTAGGTATACGTTAAAATATCCATACATTTTTTGTTACTGACGTCCTCATCCCATATAAATTGGGCTTCAAACTGACCCTCATTACAATGGCGACCTACTGTCCCTACTATTACTGTACTTAAGTACAAAGTTCTTCAACAAAGGTTTTATGATTTACATCTAATGCATTCATCAAGTTTGATTTGAAAAGCAAAAAAAAATTATAACACGCTTCACGCTGTATCCCGCACACAGCACAATAGGCGGAGGAAACTTAGTATTAATTGTGCAAATATGGAGTGTTAAGGGGTGTAGTATAAAGGTATAGCTATTAAATGAATGTAATAGCGACAACATGGTGATTCATGTTCAATAACTGTGCGTGCTGAAAGGCAATACAATCAGGGCCACGCCTGCTACTCACCTATTTTACCTGCCTACATTACGATTGTAATACGTTTATTTTCTATATATTTTTTTAACTTCACGCTGTATCCCGCATTAAGCAGGATAGGCAGATAAAGTGTAGTGTTAAAACACTGATCCCGATTTTGGTGGTTTCTCAACGCAACACTGCCTCGACACCATTGCGAAACGACCCATTCAACACGCCAGTGCCAATGCCATCAAAACTCGATGGAAAATGGGGAAGGGAATATCTGAGAAAAAAAATTATACAGCAATTTCTTGAATACGAAAACATTTTATTGCATAGTCCTAGAACATGTCGTTTATTATACTTATAAGTTTTACAGAGCAATTTGAAAATCCAAATAGTGCAGGCAGTTAGCGAGTGTACGCTCGGTTTGGAAATTATATTTTTAAACTGAACGTCAGCGTTTTGCGTAAGCGGTTCAAAATCCGACCAAGTCTGCCTCGTGCCATATATACTTATATATACGTACATAACTATTCTCCTATTCAATTAAATCATAAAAACAAAATATTGATTTTTTTTTACAATAAATTGAACATTGCATGATTTGTATCCAAGTACTTTTGACCTCTTGTTTCAAATCCTGTAGGTCTTCTGTTAACATTTCTAAAAGAAAGGAAAAATATTGAATTAAATGTCTTTATTTGCAAAAGAAACTAAATATACACAATAGAAAAATAATAACAGACATTATTAATGAGTGAAAAGGACAAACTCATCAATTTTCACATTAATGTCAGAATTTTGTTGTTTTCATCTATCGAGGCCACATTCTCCCTTTTGACGATTTATGAATACTGTTAGAGTACTACATATAAGGCGTCGTGGAGACACATACTGAATCAATATGATTTAAATATAGGCAACGTTTTTGTTGATACGATTTCTTTATATCATTTTTGTTTCTTTAACAATATTTTTTTAAAGTCATTCACGCAATCTTATGAGTGGCATAAATCAACACCGCGGTTTGCCTCGTAACTAGTTCGAAAAAATTAAAATATTAAATATTTCATTTACTCGAGTATAAATCGAACCCAGAACCAGTCGCGTTTATAATCGCTCGCTTGTCGCAAGAAAGTGAGTTCTTGAATAGATTTCGATCCTATAACTCCAATATTAATTTAGATAGTGCTACCACAGACTACACAGTAAAATAATAAAAATCGGGTCCATATCGAAATAATTATAACATAACAGTCAACAATTAACATTTATGTATATAATATAAGAAAACTGTATCCAAGCACTAAACGTAACCCAATACTATTAGGCAGCTAGTCACTGGTTGACTCGCTACTCGAAATAAATTCCTTGATTAAAATTTACTACTCAATAAATATCGTGAATTTAGCAACGGAATTATCCGTATTTCGTTGTAATTGAGGAGCTTTAGGGAGTGGGGAACTTAGCTTTATGGCTAAGTTAAGTGGGGAAGTTTCCCGTTCGGCGCCAGTTTGGCTGCGCTACGGGTTGGCCTTCGTAACAATGTTAGCAAATACTACTCGAAGTACGTCGCCAGAAGTTTTGACTGAACAAATACATTTTTACCTTGTACGTATCTTCTGTTTTTGGACATAATAATTTTTCTGGTAACTATATACGTATGAATAGTATGTTTTTTTTGTTTCTGTTTCAATATATTTTACATTAATTTTCTTTGTTTCAAATTACATTTGTTTGTACAATCGATGTGACTGTAAATGAAAGGTCGTGGGTTTGATTCTAACTGGAGGAAATGAAATATTTAATATTTCCATTTAATAGCTCTGGTAAAGTGCAGCGTTGAGTTGAGCAGAAACACGCGTTTTTATATGAACTTGCACAGTCAGCTGACATAATTACACAAGAATGGACCAGAACGCTCCCAACACCCAACTATAATTCTGTAATCTAATAAACCTTTGAACTTGAATTTATATAGGTTGTTTTTTTTTCTTATTTAAAAGAGATAATAAAAACATTGTAATATACAAAGCGTGGATTTTGTTTTAAATAAGTGTACTCTCAAATTTTATTTTCCTCGAAGGCAAAACAAAATTGTTTTATTTTTATTTTATATAGCAATTATTTTGTATTGTACATAACTTTTTATTTTCATATAACATTAAAAATAATATAATACGTATTAAAAAGAATAATACATTTACAATTACATTAAAGTAATGATTTCTTTTATTTGTACATAGTAGGGGGCAGAGGGAACGTGGGAACCTAGTGTTAAGACACTCCATTTTCATTAGGATACTTCCATTGCCTACTTTTCGCCGAATTTTGAAGACATTGCGTGTTGAATGGTAAAACTCAACTATTCTATTTTAATCTTGTTGAAATCATCACGTATAGATGTTTAGCCTACGACTGTAAATGCAATAGTCATGGGTTCAATCTTATCTCTTCTTGTGGGAACTCAGGGAGGTATTTTTACTACCCCGCTCCGGCAAGAAGGCAAAGTTTTAAACTAAGATGCGCCAATGAAGACGCAATGTGTCGAAAGTTTGGTCGAAAGATAGAGTGTTAGTAGAATAGGTTCCCTCTCCCTACATATGTGAGACTGTGTACTTTAGAAAAGCTTATCTACCGCAACTCTTTGTAAAAACATATACTCGTGCTTATATTCATTAATACAAGTAAGCATCAAGATAAATTATAGTCATTAGAACTCTTGTGGCATTTTCAATTTACAAATTAAATTTTCAATATACAATTAGAATTTTCAATTTACAATTTGAAATTTTTATAATGTGAGCTATCAAGATCTAGGTCAATATCCCAATCGTTTTGCAAAATACACATTAGCAAGAGGAAATAAATAAAACGCGCAACGAAGCGAACTCCTCCAGTTTTGGCATGGTTCACTTCAGTGAAATACACTACTGCCAAATTTTATAGAACTTTTTAAACGTATTTCACTTTACCTATTTATTAAAAAAATGTTCTTGTATATATTTTTTTTCTGAAAAACCACTTAGTATTTTTCTACTAAAGTTTAGGCGCAGTGGCACAAGCGTGTGAGTGTAACCGTCGCTTGTGGATTTGATTCTCATTCGAGAAAATTATATATATAATATTTTCATTTCTTCACTCTAGTAACAAGCGCGGCGTTGAGTTCTACCACTGAACATGTAAAAAATCTAAAATTCAGCGGAAAGCAAAGAATGGAATTCTCTCACTACGTTCCTCCTTCCTATTCTACAATACGCGAGATACATCGTGAAGTTGAAAATAAAGTTAAATGAAGATTACAATTAAAACACATTTAAAGATTTTATTCTTACTTCACTAATAATGGTCAACATTAAAAAAATATTTCATTATCAAAGTGCTTAGTAATTTTTTAAAACTTGCTATTTATTACTTGGTTTGGCCTGTTTTGTTATCTCTGACCTATTTTGCAATCTCATTTTAAACCGTTACTGTTTGTTTTCAAGGAGAACGAAAGTATTAAAGAATTGCGAGCTGCGATATAATTAATATGAATATTTCTCAAATAGCCTTATATATATCAAAAAAATATAAAAACCTTTATAAAAAAGCTTAAAAGTTTAAAACAATTAAAAGAGTTTTTTTTCTTACATTTTTAAAGTGTTATTCCAAACTTAGGAAAGAAAGATACTTATTTAGAAAACATATACAAAACTAACGTAGCGGGACTCGAACGTAGCGCAATATGGAAGGAAGTCCTGGAAACCAACCAGGCTTGTGGACCTGGTCGGTTTCCAGGAGGCGCGGGTTCGAATGCCGCTACCTTCAAAATTTTTATACGTTTTCTAAATAAATATTTAAAAAAGTAAAGCTTTAAAAATTTAAGTCTTTAAGCTTTTACATACTGTGTAAATTAAGATAAGCTACCCACAGGCGAGACATAAATCATGGTTAGGTAATGTAAAATCGGTCTTGAAAGTTTTAAAAGTTTCGTGACGACAGATTATCTATTATTTCTTAATATAAAATTTTCTTGACCATATCTAAATCTTTTATATTAATCAAATATATGTATCTAATAAGTAAAATTTGCCGCGTTGCCGGTACAGAGTGTCTTAACACTACTAGTGCTAAGACACTCTGCCGTGTGATCCCGGCCTAGAATTGGATCATCCTGGTACTGGTGGTGTCGTAA
>DWAO01006094.1:0-11193 GCA_018230605.1 Heliconius congener
TTAACACTAGGTTCCCTCTGCCTACCTTGCTGTGTGCGGGATATAGCGTGAAGCTAATTTAATTTTTTTTACTATAGAATATGGAATAGAATTTATATACGCAAAACGAATTGTATCCCGCCACTTCGTGTGCAATGTGTAAATTATAAAATTTGAAAAGTTGAATTTCGGGAAATCTTATCTCGGTGCTCCTCTAGATTCCATAGAACGCTAAAATTTGGCAAATGCAAATACGTTTGATACCGCGTAGTTCCTATTTGCGTTTTCTGTGAGTGACTCAGTAAGTAATACATATTTTTTTATAAAAAAAATAAATTTTGTTTTAATTTTGACATTGTTTGATCTGCTATCGAGATAATCAAATAAGTTTGTGCCTCGTCGAGCACTATAAGAATTAAAAACATTAGCATGGATTACTCTGTAAAGGTATGAGACTACTGTGCCTGCAATGTCTGTCTGTCTACTGGCATTTTTTTAAAAATTTTTTGATGAAAATCAACAAGAAATATTTATAATATATCTTCATAAAATTATCATATTTTTATATAACATTGGTTTTAATTACTGTACTCATAAAAAATGCAAAAATTTTTCATAATATCATCAACTTGGTACATGTTGTCTAATCTAACTTTACTCAGTGAGAATATATTGAAAATGAGAGTAAGAAAAATCTATTACGTCAAATTGAAGAGACGCTCAGAGAAATGCAAGTCTACAACTTGCATATCGATGTTCCACAGCGGCAATTTTATATACAGCTTATAGGTTAGCATTATTTTATGTTTTATGTAGAGCCATTGTGGTGAAGCTAGCATGTGTTAATATGTTTTTCAGTTTCATAATTCCGGTGTATTTTAGTTAATTGATTAGTCCATAGAAAAATTTTAGAATACTGTTTTTTAAGTGATCTAGTTTGGTTTTATAGAATAAAAATAAATATATAATGACAAGATTTGTTTGTATAAGTTTATTATTATTATTATATTTTGTAAGTATAGTTTTACAAAACGAGTATTTGTTATCACTTTCTATAAGTAAATAAGTTGTAAATAATAAATTGGTTCTGTAATGAGTAGTGATTTACCTCTAATAAGAAAAAGTCTGATTATTATAAAAATACTGTAATCTGTCGTTTACAATATAGCAAATGTCACGATCCTTTTTGTATTGACTCTACATACATGTAGTGACAAATACTTTTTTGGTTGTAAAGAGAAACCTAACCAAATAGAACTCTTGATATCTATCCGTCAATAAGGAATAATGTGCTTGTAAAAGGCTACCTCAGGCTAGATAAAGATCCTAATTTTAAAACTTTGGTCATTTGGTCAAATTTTTAGAAATATTTTATTTTAACCTCATTTCTATTCTATTTTTCAGAGCCATTTTACGTAGACGCACGTGGCGCAGTGTGTGAAAAATCGACTGGTTATGGTTCGATCCCCAATCGTGAAAATGAAATATTTATTTGTATTTATATTTTTGTTCCTTCGCTCTGGTTTCGAGGCATAATGCCTCCAGAAAAAAAGCGAAAAATAGGGAGCGGAGGGTCTTAACATTAGGTCCTTCTGCCTACCCTGCTATGTACAGGGGAACAACGTGAAGCTGATAAAAAAGACGTATATACGTACAGTTATAAGTATCTAAGAGAAAATTGCATTTGCTATTGTACTCGAATACTATACTTGAAACAATAATAATGCACTAGCCATACAATGCGTTTATTTCTTTTTACAGCAACTAGCTATTGGAAAGCACTGAGATTGAAAGTTAGAGTGACTTAAAAGCTCGTTATGTTGGACTTTGAAGTTTGTCATTAGCAGAAATGTAAGCTTAGTTATATTTTTCTTCTACTCTGCTGAATTATTATTTTTTGAATAGTTATAGCTATTTATTTTACCTTTCGTTAGATTTATTTTATTTAAGTTACAAAAAAATGTATGTATGTAGTACATTATGTAGTTATTGTATAGATGTTTTACGAGGTATTACGAGTTTTCGCTAACTCAATCTTATGAGTCCCATAAAAACAATCTAATTCTACAAAAATATCCTTAAAAACCTATCAAAAAATCCGTGGTGGTATATGTCTATCGCTGAAGGTTGAGGTACAGTAACCTTTTTAATATATTTAATTTAAATTTAAATTTATCGGGTTATTGTTTATGTTTTTTGTATAATTTGGTATTCATTCTTATCAAAATAAATATAATAGTCACCTTTAGTATTTCATCTAGATTGAAATTATACTTTACTGTACATCATTATAATAAATATTTTAGGAGATATTAATTTCCTACAATGACGCTGCTTCAAAATGACCTAGTCTACAAGTCGCTCGGTGCGTGAGGCTTGATTATGGTACGACCGACCCGAACAGGTAGACGACGTTGACGGTTTTGTAAATTTTCATCCATTTTCGATCTACTGTTAAAGTTTATTTGGTTATTTGCTGTTTATTAATTAATATTATTTTTCATTTCTCTTCCCTTTTTTGATTAATAGATTAGTTAATCTTTTTTAAATTTCTAACTAAATCAATTTGGTTAAGTTTTGATTTATTCGGTTAAAAAATATTTATTTTATGTTGATAATATAAATAATGTAGCTGGTATTGTTTATTTTTTTTAATTAATATTTGATTTTCTTTCTCAGGTATTTCTTCTAATACTAAGAATTTTATTTCCCTTACTTATATCTTCTTATTATTTTCAGCTTATTTTGATTTAAGGCTTATATTTTCTTACTAAGCCTAATGAAAACTGAAAACAATTTCATAAATATATTTAATAAATATTCGTATAGTTCAAGCGGGTGAAGCCACGCGAGTCTGCTAGTAGTATTATGTACTCGCACACATATTACAATCTGATTTCGTAATTATTTTCATTGAATGTTTAATAGTGAAAGATTCAGATCCTTTTTTTGTGTCATACATTGTCTAATCGAGCAAAAAATATATATATTTCTTGAGTTTCATTACTAAAGTTTTCAGAAACAGCCTATTTCAATTGAAGTAAAATTTCTCATACATTTGTGATATTTTATTGAACCATACAATCACTTGTACAATTAAAAGTTTCTCTGTCATAAAAATATCGTAAGTAATTTCATACGGATCTAAAATATTTTATCTTTTCAAGTATTTTAGATTAGAGTTACATAAAATTAAAAAGTTGTGAAAAAGTTATTTTGAACTTTATTCTGAAGTGGTAGAATTTTGTGTCAAATAGACAGTAGTCTTCCCTGGGAAGGCTGTGGAAGCCGGGTCGTTTAGATTCATTTGCTTGGATAAAATCAGTTTGACAGTTATATATAGAAAGTTTTACTCTATGTAGAGTTCAATCTTCGAGGTCCGTCAATATTACTTTTCTTTCTGAAAAATCACTTATTGGTTATGCTGCGTATCAAACATTTGCAAGGTGGTGCTCAGAGATGAATGATAAATATTGTCATTGACATTTTTCACGTTGCATTTTTTTTTTATTATAACTAAAATTTCTTGAAAGAAATTTTGCTGAGTATATTTTATTGAAGGATAATTATATTTATTTAGGTACTGTTTGCAAATAAAATTAATTCTTTTTTACGTTTATGTAGAGATTCTTTTTTACGTGTATTTCTTATGAAGATTTACTACGATCTTTGTACATATGATGTTTTTTATGAAGATTTACTATTACTGATACAATAAAAAAAGTTATACGTATCTTTACTAAATAGTATTCAAAAATTTCCTCTATAAAATTTCAAAATTGTTATTAATATTCAAACGTTATATATATGTTATTTAATTACCAAGAAAAATTTCTTAGTATGTGCTATGAATATTTTTTAACTAAAATAACAATTTTGCCTCGTATATAAATTTTAATGAAAACTCGTGTATAAAAGATAACAATCACATTACGAACAAACTTCAAAGAGATTTATCTGATTTTAAAATGTCGGACCATATTCATCCACACGAAGTATCGCTTATCTTTGTGTTTCATTACTGATTTGATATTTTAATTTATGATCCAATTAAAAAACACAATTTTGATATTTATGTTAAAAGTTTGTGTAATTACACTAAATTATACAGGTGTAGAGCAACCATTGAGAAATGATCTCAATATTCAATTAGCTTCAGGTCTCAGTGCTTTGACAAGTATGCCGTTATTTTAACAGCGTCCTGATTCTACCTACACTTTATTAAACTTAGCGCTACTAATATAAAATACACATGGAAGCCTTACCTTGAGAGTTTAGTTCAGTTGCTGCTTTGGCCAACTCTCGTGTAGCTACAGCGGATGTGCAACTAGGCCTCCAACCACTAGGTGGTTGCCCACTGGATGATCTTTTGTTAGACCCTCCAGAGCAGTATCCAGAACTAGCCGTGTCACAGCTGATATTCACAGATTTTCTTGGACTGGCTTCTTTACTTGGACATATATCCCCCAAAGCCATTACGACTTCTCCACCTAACTCAGTTTCTTCAGGTCCAACTTCAGTGAATGTACTATAGTTTGGACTTATGTCCGATGGTCTTCTATCAGGATGCAAATAATGCGAATGATGGGCACTGTGCGATGTGTGTTTTATATGAACAGAATTGAGCAAAATATTTGAGGACGTTCTCGTCAACGCTTCTCTTTGTCTTATAGCTTCCCTAAATATCTTACAATACATTGATATCATTACAACACTTGGTATCCAGAAGGAGACACTAGATGATATTATTGCATATACCATGTTGACTTTGAACATACAAATATCTGGATGAGACTTTCTCTCTTGACGATGTTGTTCTGTTGTATACCATCCCATGAAAATTGGAACAAAACTAATAAAAGCTGGCCAGAGCCAAACATTTGCAAGCATGAAACACACCGTTTTATGAGTCATTGTAACAGGATACTCTAATGGCCGAACTATAGCATAATATCTATCGACTGATATACAACACAAGTGAAGAATAGAGGCGCTGGAGAAATAAACATCAAGAGAATTAAAGATATCACAGACGATAGGGCCGAAAAGCCAAGTGTCAGTTAGTTCAGCTGTCGCGTTAAACGTCATCGCGCACAAAGCAACCAATATATCAGCGACGGCGAGACTGACGACGTAATAGTTGGTGATGACTCGAAGTTTCCGGTGACGGTGGACAGATATGATGACGAGAGCATTTCCGAGGAGAGCTCCAAGAATGATTGTGATGAAGACGAGTCCTTTGAGGATAAGTGAGATAGTATGCCAGGTTTCGGGCGCGGCAGGTGGCAGCGTTGAGTGCAATTCGTGGAGTAACGCTGGCTCCGTACCGCGCCCACGCACGTCTACCTCCCCCCGCAGAGCGCCATCTGTTGATAATTTAAGAGTGTTACTAATATCATATTATTTTTATGGATCTAGTATTAGTGTGTAATTTCATTTATTACGCAAATATTTTGTAATATGGCAGAAAGTATTTGAGTTGTACATTTCGTACAAACCAATTAACCAGTTTATGCTTTATTAAATTACATACCCAGTTGAATATTGCAAGTTGTAAATGTAAAACAACTCAAAGCCATGATTTGTAGGCATTTGGTCGAGTGGAGTTTGAGCCACTTCCATCACATTTACTAACTATTTACAGTCAGATGATGTCCTATTGCGCCACGATGGACGCAATTAATTTTTAAGAAGAAATATCAGACTAAGTGTAAATAAAATGTTTACGTCTAAGTTTTTCTAAAAAGGCAAATAATAAGGTACTTATAAAGGAGCACAAAGGAAACTCAAATTTCATGTAAAGCAAGTTTTAATGAGGGGCTCGAGAATGCAGACACTCGTCAAAAACATCTCGGTTGCTGTCGTACAGTTTTCTATGATAGACAAAGTCATACTGAAAATCATTTTCTACATACAATACTACTTTGGTTCTTTTGTTTGATAAGACACTTTAATACTCTGTTGGGAGTTTATATTTGCTGAAAAATGTAAATGCAAATATTATTTTTTTTAGTTATCTTTATTGTTTTTTTTTATTTCGCGTTGTATCCCACATATGCAGCAGGTTAGGCAGGTTTAGACACTATTTTCCCCACGCACCGATCCCACGAAAAGCAAAATTATCGAGACATTGTGTGTTGAAAGGTGGAACACACCACGGGGCTTTGTCGCTCTATTTTGTTTCACCAGAGCGACGAAATTAAAATTATTCATTTCTCCAAGTGAGAATCGAATCCACAACCGTCGTGCTTATAGTAGGATACTGTCACACTGTTCTTAGATGAAACAACTTATTATTTTTAATTTCTGTGTATAAATATTGTCAGAGGCCAGTCGTGGCGTAAGCGTGTGACAGTAAACAAACTTCGCTTCTTCGCTCTGTTGGCGTTGAGTTCCATCAACACACAATGCCTTCAAATTCAACGAAAAGTGGAAAGTGGATTGTCTTAATATTAGAACATTAATCTGCCTCTGCCTACCTTGTAGGATGAAATAAATTTTTGTATAGATTTTTTAACACAATTCGATTTTTTTCATAGAAATTGGTATAAAGTTATATAAAAACATAAAACACCATCTGGTATAAATCTCGCCGAAAAAATATTGTTTAAAAAATATGTACTGGAAACGTCGTGTTAATTTAAGCAACACGCGCGTGGCCGCTGTCTAATTTGTCAGTGTAATGCAAAATAAATATTACTCTTTTTCGTCAGCTACACGCTAAATTTGAATATAACAGGATAATAAGACCTGTAAGTAAGTAACGGGATAAACATATTATAGAGTGTTAAGACACTATAATATGTTTATCGTGTTATGAATGGGTAAGATTAAATATATAATTAGTTGGAGATTCTATGTAATTCAAGTGACAACAAACACCTGATGACGAGCTTCACACCTGTCCTCAGTAAAGTGCTTTATGTTCTATTACATATACAACAATATGTTATGTATGTATACATCTTACTTTGTGTTACATGAACATAATAAATTATTTATATATTTTTTTTCAGGTTAAAGCATTATTTTAATTACTACGCTATTCCTCTATAGAACAAGGTAGATAGATAAAAACGAATACATGGCGGAACGTTGATACGCTGTACTTTGTCTAACTAGAACTGAAAATGTAAATAATTCATTCCTTCGAATCGAAAACGAAACCACAACCATCGAAAATACAGGAACATGCTGTACTTTGAATTATCCATATATTATATATTGCATGAATTATTTTTTATTCTGCATATAGCTGGGCAGAGGGAACCCGGGAATTTAATATTATGAACCCGGGAATTTGAATTTTTGAAAGTTGAACTTACACATTTCGCTGAATTCTACAGGCATTGCGTGTTAAGTGGTGGAACTCAACGCCGCGCTTTGCCTCGGTTTCAGAGCGATTACATTGAAATATTAAATCCTATCGCGTTTTCAGTCCCGCTTTATTATGAGTACTGTATGACTATAACATGCATATTAAACATATATCTTTCTGAGTATTCGCAATTTAGTAATAGTTAGAATATAATAAATTAGTGCTCATTAAGCTCTAACTGTTACCCACTGAAACTAATATCTGTATGCTCAAATCAAATTAGAGTCGTTATATGTAATGTTATTAATAGATGTAGCTCCATATTGTGTAGCTAGTGCTACGAAATATTAAATTTTCGTAGCATTACCTACGAAATCTGAATATCCCTATATTTCCATACATTTCTCGCACTGTGAGAATTTAATGCATGGAGATATTAGTGATAAATTATCCCGTTCTCGACTTTCATTTGGCAGAGTCTAACGCCACACTTGGTTGGCCTAAATGGAAAAACGAAAAAACAAGCCATATCCCGCATGTAGTAGGGTAGGCCGGGAAAGGCTAGTGTTAAGACACTCTGTTACCCACTTTCTGCCGAAATTGGCAGGTTGTAGGTTCAAATCCAACTCAGGGCCATAAATTATTTCCATTTTCTCTGATACTGATAGCAGAACAGTGCAGCGTAAAAGCGTACATAAAAAATACCAAAAAACATTTACAAACAGTACATATTTCGTGAATTGATTTACTGTATTATATTGAAATAAACTTGAAAACCTCGGAACAGCTATTCACTGAACAACTTGTTTTAAATGTCATATCAATCAATCATAGCTTTTTTATTCGCTATAAAAAAATTATCACTTTTAGTATGAGACCAGTACATTCATAAAGCTTATATAGAATAGTTTTACGAACGTCTGGCTCTTACACTGAAAGTGATATTTTTAACCAAAATAGGATGTTTCTTTGTATATATGGCGGTTGTAGAGTTGTACTAAAAACTATATATTGGTTAGTTACAGACATATAAAGATTATGTTTCGTCATCCTGCACACAGCAGAGTAGGCAGAGGGAACCTAGTGCTAAGACACTCCGTTCCCCACTTTCCGCCGAGCTTTGGAGGCATTGTGTGTTGCAGAACTCAACGCCGTGCTTTGCCTCGATTCCAGAGCTAAGTAATAGTAGTAAATAAATATTTAATTTCCTCGAGTAGGGATAAAACCCACAACCAGTCGATTTTTGTGCCCCTGAGCCACGACTGGCCTCACTTACACAAATAATAATCTCATTCAAATCAAAAGTCAAGAATCATTTTTTTTAAAACAATCACCGGTATATTAAAGCTAATTTTTCAAACTATGAATAGGCGATGCAAAAAGTGAGTATTTTTTTACTTTACTTATAATACATTAATAATATTTCTTTTCGTAGTGTTAAGCCTGAATATAGAGCTCTATACATAAAATTTACAATGATTTATTTGTGACTTATTTAAGATATACATACGTATATGGTATAGACTTTTTTTTGAGATGTGTGTCCAAGAAAGCGATTGTAAAACGCGATAGTTGTGGGTTAGATCCCCACTCGAGAGAATTAAATATTTAATATTTCCTCGCTCTGTTTACGAGGCAAAGCGCGACGTTGAGTCTGTTCAACACGCAATGTCTCAAGAATGCGTCGAAAATGGGAAACGAAAGTTAATGGGAACGGGGCGTCTCAACTTTAGGTTCCCCTTACCTACCCTGTTATATGTAGGATAAGGTATGAAGTTGCAAATACATAGATACATACATAATTCGAAATTTATTTATTATTTCAACAACTCCATATAACTAAATCCCTAAATTTAAACTTAGTTACCAACTTGAGGACAAACAAGAAATAATTCGAAAATTACGTAACAACCAAACCGCGGGACAATGGCGGTAAATTCAACGTCAGGTAATTCAGTTTCTCATTCCCATTCAATATTGGTTGGTGAAGTCGTTCATTTGAAATTGTAAATGCGCTGAAACACTTTGGAAATGATTACTAACTACAACGTGACAGCGGATAGCTTTGTTTGACTGTTAGTGCTTTTTCTATGAATGTATGAATATGGGACGTCATTGTAGCACGTTTTTTTTTTACTTAAGCATAAATTTTAATACAAACATAGGCTAAATAAAGTAATGTTGAAATATTCTGTATCCGGACTAGTTGCCTGTATTGCGGGTATACTGCCCTAATCGCCATAAGAAAATTTTATAATTAGTATTAAGTGATTATGCCTAAATGAGTGAGAGGATTTGCGATTTAATTTGTAAAACAATTAGAAACTAAATAGATAATTAGTAACGCGGCGTTCAGTTTCGCCATTCAACATGCATTGCGTCGAGAATTTGGCGGAAAGTGGGAAACGGAATTGTCTTAATACTAGGTTCCCAACTTCCTTCTGTATACCCTGCTATGTGTGCTGGATACAGCGTAAAGCAAAAAAAAATGTAAATATACTAATAGACCACGTGATGCGCAGCGGCACAGCGTCTGACAGTAAACGTTATGGTTGTATGGGTTTGATTTCCACGCGAGAGAATGAATTATTAATTGAGTGAAAAGTGGGAAACGGAGTGTCAATTCACTAGATACAGCCTGACGCTAAATTGATAAAAATTTTTGCTGTTTTGAATTTACGAAGGTAAAATTTATCGTTAAAGTATTTAACGAGGCTACCTTGGGAATATATAACCGACAACTTGATAATTTTGAATGTCACTTGGGTAAAAAAAATCGTATATAAAATATTTTGAATTGTACTATCCCATACAATAGTAAAGTATTATAAATAGTAAATAGTAATAATAATATTATGCCTCCAGAACTCAGCGGAAAGTCAGGAACGGAGTGTCTTAACACTGGGTTCCATCTGCTTCTCTGATTTATTTTATTTTTATTGTTATACTAGCACGTAATGCCCCTAAATAGACAGGATAGGATAGATTATCGCGTCGTATGTAGCAGGTATTACAAAAAGATTTAGACATTTGAATTTGAATTTGAATAAGTAACTACAATTTTTTTTTTTGAAACGTTGATTAGCGGAACTGGACGCCGCGCTCTATCTTTTATCTAGAACTGAATGAACATAATTTACTCTCTTGGGGATTCCAGCCCACAGCGCTCGCATTTGCAATCAGAGGCTGGGCAAATAATTTTATTTTAAAAAATCAATTAAGTCAATATTAAAATAATTGTATTTTCAAAATTTATCAAAATGTTTAATGGGAGAAAATTGATGCTTAATTTTAAACAGAATATGTTTAATTTCATCAAAATTGTAATACTACGTTAGTTACATTGATTTTCTCACAATACCGTTCGTTGTTCACCTTTCATCCTATTAGGTGGAGATAAAAAGTGTCAAACCCTTGTCTATTACTTTCGCTACATATTGCTTTCCTCGATCAAGTTAAAAAGCTCCTCAACGTCACGTTGATTTAGTTATAAGTATACAGAAAAAAATGGACTTCCCCATTTTTGTTCTAATATATATTACTAGCGGCCACAGGGGCTATGCTGGATGAAACTACACGATTATTTATTTTATTGTTCGTATAGTCTTCGTGTTCTAATATATATTTACATTGCATCTATAGTGACGTAAAGTTTGTTTTTTTTTAAATATCTTACAATGGTGTATCATTGTAATTTCCAAATAACCTACATATAAATATTTAGGAAACGTATAATAATTTGAACGTAGCGGGACTCGAACTCATACCTCCTGAAAGCGCTAAATATATATTTTTCTTTCCTAAGTGTGGAATAACACTTTAAAAAATATTGAAAATAACCTACTGTTAGAAATCGGAAGCGGTTATAGTTTTTAAAATACACGATAAATACACAC
>DWAO01006095.1:0-11193 GCA_018230605.1 Heliconius congener
ATATATATATACATATATATATATATATATATATATACATATATATATATATATACGGATAAATATCGTGAAATGAAAAAAAATCCTACGTCTAAACTGTTGAGCTACACATCCAGATCAATTATTATAAAAGCTTAGCATGTGCTTCTTGTTGTGTAATTAAGTATATATATAAAACTACATATATAAACACTCGCTTAACACCTTATGTCTAAGTAATATAAATAATATTGTAAAATAATGTTATAATAGGTATTAATTGTATTAAACAATAATGTAATTTATATAAGGAATATAAGGGATAAGGAAATTAGATATAATAATAAATTAAAAAAGGGTACGGTACGGTACCAAGCAGTCTGTAGTGCTAAGTAATAATAATAATAATAATAAACCGGAGAAACCCGCTCACGAGCTACTCGTGATGGTGAAACCGGTGCACACCTCTCTACAGCCGACCACGCCGATGTTGCGCGCAAGGCACTACGCCGCTTTGTGGGGGCCCATCAGTGGGAGGCGAGTCACCGTCCGCCAACCATCCAATTTGAGACTATTGTAAAGGCGGACGGCCGTTAGTCTCACTCAATAGCCCAGTAGCCAGTCCACCCAAATTCCATTCCATAGTCCTAGTTTTGATTTCCACATTTTCCATAGTTCCTACGCCACGGTTATCCAGAGAAGGAGCCCGGCTGATGCGTCACAGTAAAATATTTGTAAATTCTCTAAGCCTTCTAAAGGACCGGGTTGTTTGAATCCGAGAATTATGAAGGTGAAATATTATAATAATAATGATAATAAACTGTTGAGGTATATTGATTAATTTCTTTAGGTATTTAGGTAAGGGTTTGAAATATTTTACCCTTTATGCTGTTCCCGTAAAAGGAACGCAGACGCTTTTACCTGTATACCACCAAAACGGCTTCCTTGGCGTTTAAGACTTAAATTTAGAGACATAAACCACCTCTTTTTACAATACTTGCTGTTTTCATGACACATATAATATGTACAGTAAGGCTGCGCAGATTAAATTCAGATAACCTAACTTCAGCGCGGCCACGACTTGTTAATCGTACTGTATATTCGAGTCCAAATCAAAATTGACGCAACGTCCACCGCTATATCCGTGATTGAGGCTATCGTGGTCTAGTGGGACAACGTAATTAGCTGCAATCGGTGGATCAGCCCTCGGGGAATTAATTATTTTAATTTCAATGAAGTGCTTCTGAATTTTTAAACTCAACATGAAATATCCTGGATTCGGGTGGAACATCGAGAAAACGCAGAATCAAGTGTCTAGACACTACGGCCTCTGTTACCTGTTACCCTGCAATACAGAAAAAGCGTGGTGACGACTACTTGCCATGATGCATACATTGTATTATCCTTATTATTGATTGGAATAAAATATTAACTGGTCTTTTTTTTATTGTAGGGTTCTGTACCTCGAACGGAAAAGATGGGAACCCTTATGGGATCACTTTGTTCTGTCAAGATCCTGTTTCTCAGGAACGCGTGGAGAGCCTTTATCTTGAGACCACGTGGAAGCATCAAGCTAATTTTAATATCACATATTAAGATTTTTGGTTTCTTACAGCACAAAAAAACTGGTGCGTTGTCTTGAAAGAGCAACACACCCTTAGCCAATGTATTCCTCGACGTTTTTTTTGATGGCCTCCGTTTTTTTTGAAACGGGCGTCCTCCAGTACAAGGTTTTGCACTTTTTTGATGATGTCTGATGTGGTGGCCTCAACTAGCCGACCAGAGCGGAGGTCGACTTCAATCGACTCTCGACCATGTTTAAAAAGACCACACTTATAAATTATGGATTTAACAAGGCAATCCTCCCCATAAACGGCATTTCATTTACAATGATTTGGCCATTTTTTCCTTGCTTGGTTAGGAATTTTATCACGGCACGGTGTTCAATTTTCTCCATAGTTTCAGTTTTCTACCGGATTGACTTGTTTAACCGGCGAGTGTTTGTAAACGAATGACGCAACAGGTTTTTTTTTTCGAATGGACTTAATGCTGTTGACCTGGATTAGTCTTGACAACGTCACCAGCCTGGACGCAACAGGACTGAAACTCTATTTATATACTAATGATGAATCCCCAAGTGATATAAAATAAGCGAGCACCCCTATCCAATCCATTCCACGAACTTTTGGACCTCCCCTCGTTGGAAAATATCTAAAAAGTGATATTTTAGTTTGTCAAGGTTTATAAGTGATGGTTGATATATGATCCTGAAATTGGTACAGAAGCCGCGGTGAGGGAGTCTTATTTTTCCATTAAAAGAGCTAATTTAGAAAAAATTAAACTTTCTTTCTGAATCCTATCCTAAGCTGCAAAAGAACGTACGTAGTGATGATGAAATCCAAAATGTAATTAAATATTATATTATTTATCCAAAAATAATGTTCATTAGAAGGCCAGATGACGTTAGTCGAGAGGTCATGCGTTCAACTCTTTCGCAAATTTTCTGATTAGGTTATGTCTTGTATGTAATGGATTATCTCAAGGTTAAGTGTTAAATAGCGACTTGTTTGAAATATTATGTTTTTTTTTATTTTTATTATTATTATTATATTCTTTATTGCATATTAAAATAAATACAGCAAAATTATTTTCTATACATTTGTCTTCTAATCGCATCTTGATTAAAATTGTTGATAATTTACAGCTTATGGTTATTTAATAATTTAATCAATCAATAAATAAATGAAATTATTTTAATCATATATAGAATTACTAATTTGTCTTTGTACCTTGAATTTGTATCCACACTTCTCTGGTGACATTCTTTAGCACTTGATCATTAGTTATAAATGATGAAATATCATTTATGCAGTGCATATAATTATAAACGATAGCAAAATACAAAAAACAATTTTAAAATTATTGTCCATCTGTCTGTCTTCCTGTTTCTTCGAAAACCGTTTTCAAGGGCTTTCACTTACCGTTAGAGGGGGTTTTGGGTATTTAGCAGCTTTGCCAGACTTCCCGATTTTGGCGGGACGTCCTGGTTTTTAGCCTAAAATGTAAATGTTTCGAATGGCCCAAACATAGTCTCACTGTTGGAGAATTATTCCATGCACGTAGAAAATAATTTTTTAATAACTTAATTGTTTTGTAATAAGTCGACAATTCCAGAGAAAAATGTCGCGCTTTTCCATTTTGCAACATATAGGTATACTTTATATCCCGGAAATCTCGCAAGACAATGAATATGAAACACTTGAATAAATATGAAATACGTTAAGATTTCTCTATTAAATATAACAATGTTTGTTTTGATTTTTATAAGAATACATTAAAAATCCTAAAATATACAATAACCATAGCAAAAAAACTAATAAATTTTCCATAAATACACTTAAGTATTATAATATTCAATAAAAAAAGATAGAGATGATGGCAACGGGGGCCGCTAGTTTAAAATAAATAAATTTATTATAATAATAAATAATTACTTATTATTACTATGTTCATGGCGACTTTTTCTTTATATTTAATTTCAATAAAATAAATAGCTATAAATCCGTGACCTAGACCGTTGTGTAGTCGCGCGATGTAACACGTTCTAGTTTAGTGTTTGGTATAAATGTTACGCCGAAAGCGATTTCAATATTTTTATAGGCAAAGTTTCTCCAGTAAGAGTTGAGGGTTGCACTCTGACAACAAATTGTATTAAATATATTATTAATATTTTATAATATTATTTTTATTTATTTTATTCATATCATATATGTATATGTTGGTACATGTCAGTATCTAGAAAGTTTTAATTTGAATTAAAAAAAAATAGGTATATACTCTTTTAACTTTTCCCTCATCATGAAAGATATAAAAAAGAAATCGTTCTATTACATCACTCTGTTTCCCAGTTCACTTCTTAAATAATTTTTTACATAGACTGAATGAGAAACCAAAATAAATGTAAATTTGTAGATTCCTGTTTTGGAAATGTTTCTTAAACTGAAATACACTTAGGTAAAAATAGAACAGAGATTGTATATAGAAAAAATTAATCACTCTATTTTAGTAAACTCATTCTATTAGGCATTTGCTTTTCCATACATTTTTTATATTATTGTAATTTTTAAGTTTTCAAAGAGTTGAAATACTTATCAAGTACAGCACGTGAACTTTACTTTCTTAAGACAATTTTTTTTATAAAAGAGGCGAACGCAGAGGAGACTTAGTGCTAACACTTTGTACCCTTTTTTCGCCGAATTCTGGAGGTATTGCGTGTTAAGAAGGGAACGGTGCGGAACTGAACGCCGCGCTTTCTCTTAAAAAAGAATCTATTCATAACCTGTTGCGCTTACAATCACATGCCCATGCCCCTACGTGACGTCTGGCCTCAATTGTGAATATTAATATTTGCAAATGTTTTTGGCTTTGGGAGTCAACAATAGATATCGACCCATTTTTGGAATAACATAATAGGTGGGTAGAGCTGCACCTACAAAAGAATTTCTACACAAAGAATATATTTCGTTAAATCAGTCAAGTCTTCCTGGCGCAGTAAAACGTATCTCGTAGCTGTAAACGCTGGTAGTGAATTCGATTCGATTCGACTTTCTTGTGTATCTAGTTCATAAATCTAATATAATGGCATTATAAGAATAAGAACAGTAGAACATGGAATCTTGATGTAATTTCGATACTTTGTGGCTATATAGATTAATAGATTGAGATGAATAGATTGAGTCTAAGTGTAAACATAAAATGAAAACTTCAAATAAAAATCAACGAACAACAAATCTACAAAGCAAACAATATATATAATAAGTAACCTTTTAAATATTAACTTTAATAACTTAGTTCACAGCTAATGCACGAGACGCGTGCACTTTTTGGAATTTAAATTTATCGCTGGAGTCGATTTCGTTTGGTTATTTCCTTTAATTAAGGGTAAATTAATGATCGATTATCATTTATCTTTGGTAATTGTTTACGTATTCTAATACCGACTTAAAATTACATATAATATTTAACGATTTCTTATTATTTGTTTTGATTTTTTTTTATGTTGGTTATTTTTTTGTTTTTGGAGAGTTGTTTCTCAAATTTTTCTATAATAGACAAACTGCAATATCGGAAAGATCAGCAGTGCATACTATTTAACATTAGTGAGTAAACAATAAATCAAACCTATAATAGTTATTTAGAAAACAAGAATTTGAACGTAGCGGAATTTGATTTTGCGCCTCTTGCAGATAATTTAGTCATCAGTAGAGTACTGCAATAATTTTCTAAAAAAAAATATTATTTCTTGAATGGAATAACACTGAAAAATGTAAAAAATATATTATCTTTAAATCAAATGACTCTGTAAAAAAAAATATACGTACATGATCATACATCAAATTCACAGACTGAACAATCAATCAACTTCCTAATTTCTTACTTTATGGTTGATTTTTTTTGCAAGACTTATTTCTGGTAACTTTCCGGATTTAGGTACTTTATCAAATAAATGAAAAAACCGATGAACTTCGACTCGGATTAGCCCACCGGGGGTTCCGTACCCATTTTAGGATTGAAGGTCGTCGGGAAGTACAACTTATAAAAGTTGATAAACCTATTTTGGGGGCGTATGCAGTTATTTCCTGTGAAATAAGACAACTTACTATTACAATTATAAGTTTATAATAGTTTTATCTGTAATATATAAATTTCATGTTTCCTGTTGTTTTTTCTATATTTGAACGTATATGGACTGCAAGCTCTTACTTCTTGCTAATTTTCTTATATAGGTTTTTATATAGTTTTTTTTCCTATACAGGAAATAGGTTGGATTATGCGGCGAATAAAATTGATAAGCTTTACAGCGTATGCACACATTTTTGGTGAAATGAACGATTTTTTTGTGTATGAACTCATTATGTACTCATTGTTTTTCTCCTACGAAATACCTATCAATTTTCAATATCAAAATTTTCTTTATATCAGTAATGTCAAATCTCGTTTAGTAGTTTGGATTTCGTTTTAAAATATTTAAAGGAATAAAGAGAATAATACAATTTTTAAGAAGACGCTTTTCAGTAAAGCAATATTCAGTACATTCAAAATATATAAAGTCATTCTTATTTAATATATATTTTTTTGTCACTTTTAGATAAATCATTGGCCACCTGTATATGCCCGTCCATAGTAGGATAGGCACAGAGATTTTGGGAGCTTAGTGTAACGGTACACCGCTTCCTACATTCCGTCCTGTTGAGAGGCGAAACTCACTTCGCGCTTTGCCTCGTTATTCTTATAACGAAATGAAAATATAAAATATTTTATTTCTCCGAGTGGGAATCGAACCCACGACCTGTCTTGCGTTCATAACAAACGGTTATCTGTTACATAATAAAAGCCTACTTCACAGCTTTATATACTTTATACGTCACAAATAATACATTTTACCTTTAACTTGTCTGAGGACACATACATATGTATATTATCAAGGTCAACCTATTGTGTTACAGATATCCGCTAACACAGTACCTTCGTGGTTCCGTACGCAAACCGGCACGCCACACTTAATTATGCTTTAAATTCACCGTGAAATCATCTTCACTAACGACAGCAAAAAAATATTTAGTAAAAACTATTTTATTTACAAGTAAAAGCAATCCATATATATATATATATATATATATATATATATATATATATATATATATATATATTATAATGGACAATATTATATTGTGGGTTGTTTTTACTTGTAAATAATTGAATGATTAAATAAATGAATTATAAATGAGCGCAAAAACATTTTGCACGACCTTCATAAAGTAAAATTAGTAATAAACAGAATATTATACAGAGCGTTTTTGTCAGCACCACTTTAAATGAAACCACAGTTTTAACTACTATATAAAACCCTAATATAATTAAAAAGAATATTTTTTCCCAAAAATGAAAAAGTGATTTCTTCAAACAAAATAAATAATAAAATTATCGTTATAAAATAAAACTTCATTTAAGAACGACGCACGCACACATAAACCTATCAAAGGGAAACCACCGAATACACCTCATTCCGAAATCGGTGGCAAAGTTCAAAGTTATTTAACCTTTAGTAGTATTTTTGTAGTAGCATGTATTTACGTTCGTACATATTTGCGTCACACTTTATTTAGGCTAGTCGTGGCGCAAAGGCACAAGCGACTCTAAACGCGACAGATCGTGGGATGAGAGCCCTAACACTAGGTTCCCAGGGTACTGCCCCACGTGTCGTAATACATAATTATGATGTATGTTCATACAATAAAGGTACACCGGAAGCTTAAATTAAAAATTTTAACGTTGTCCTTAATTTAATTTTTATCAACAAGTCATATGACCTTCTAACTTTTGTTGACCATCTATTTTTCCATAATTGCCGTCGTTGCTTGCTATCTGATATGGTTATTAATTCCTAAATATGTATAATAATATTGTATGTAATAATAATAGTGTGCAGTGTTCGTAGTAATTGCTTATAAAATCGTTTTATATGTACCCAAAAATCTTACATTTTATATGCAATTCTCAAATAAAAAGTTCCAAACAAATATAAGTGATACTAAAATATAAATCTTAGATTAAATATCTTAAAGATGCATTATATATATATATAGAAATCACTGCACGGGTGACCTTTTACATCATTAATATACACAGGACTTACTAAATACATTATAATTATAATTTAAATAAAAACAACATTTCTTGTCTAGCACTCAGTAGATACTCCACCTTGAGTTTTGTTTCGATTTAAACCAAATCACCAAAAAAGTTAGCATTTAATTTTCAAAAGTATTGAATATTGATCTAGTTATTATTTATATCAAAATAATAAGCTTGAACCAAGTACTAGATTTGAACGATTTGAAGAATATATATTTGTTAGGTTGTTCACATTACAGATTTTTTTTAATATTTCTTCTCTTGCATATTTCTATTGTATATATAGTTTTATGTGAATGATTGTATAATTTATATAATATATCAAACAAAAAAAGACGATTTTTGACAATTTTTTTTTAATTATAGGAAGCGAAGAGAGCGAGAGACGAAGCGGACTTGTATATTTAAAATATATATATATATATATATTGTTAAATATATACATTCTGTTATCAATCACCTCTTTGGTCTAGAATGTGTAAATTGACAACGGTGTAAATATATAACGTAAATAAACCATGACATTGTATTGCGGTTACCTTTCCAGTCACGATCCTTTTGCGACGTGAAAATTACCCATACTTTAGATGTAATTACAGTTAATAATGAATTCAACTTCCAAGAGTTTCCAAGATTATTTTCCTGAAAAATATTTTATTTATTTCTGTAAAAAAAAGCAGAATATCTAAGTACAGCAGTACATTAGAATGCATTAGCATTTTGTTCGTCCTTTTATTTATAACTAACCGTATATTTAACAATACAATTCAGATTAAATCATTCGTTTGAGGAAAAATTTTATTGAAATCTGATGATAACTATAATAAAAAAAAAATAGGTCTCGTTCCGTGGGACTTATCAGAGTTATTCTAGTTAAAAGTATTTTTTATCATTCGTTGGAACTTATGTTCTATATTTTGTGGAATTTTTTTTCATATATTATGTATGATGACATCAATGCTTTATTGGAGTTAAACATTTACACAACAACATTCCTACATACGAAGCTTATGAAAATATATCCCGGGATTTGTGATATATGGAAATACATTCCGAGACATACTTTCATAATAAATTTATACAATATTCGTAACTGCAGAGAGCGTACTGCAAATAAAACCACTGAAGCTCTAGTATCTTGTAATTTTTTTAGTTTATTTAAATTAGATAGTTATTGAAATTTTAGAAGAAGCGTCCGATATTAGGGTTGATTGATGGTCCCGATCAGTCTTTAAAAATAGTTATAAAATAACTTAAAGTTAGAAAAGAAACAGTTAATACGTATTTTTTTCTATACATATATATATGTACATATATTATAACTTTATGAGGTGTTTAAATCGCTTCTAACATACTTTAATATGTGCAATATATTTTTTCTAATTATATCGACCTCGTTGTTATTACTATTTTTGTACGTAGTTTTCTTTTGTCATGCGTCATTAAATATTACATTAATATCTAGATATACTTCGATATGATTTGATTTGGCGGACCTCAACGCCACTGTTTGTTTCTTCCAGAGTAGAAAAATGAAAATAGTTAATTGCCACGAGAGGAGGTCGAGCCCACAATCATCGGCCTATCAGTCAGACACTCGATAGGACAGAGGGAACCCGGAAACCGTTAAGACATTCCCGTTTCCCACTTTCAAAATTGCGGCATGATGACTTTCATAACTGCTGAGTTTACAGTCGCACGTTTGTACGGCGGTCTATCTATCACATTATTATTTTTTAATTATTTATGAAAATGGTGCGTTTCTCGTCTAGCCTTGTACGCCCCTATGCTTCAATGATAATGACCTATTTGTTATCTTTATTTATTCAATAAATTTCATACAACGACCTTGAAATTGGACATAGATCAGCTGTAAAAACCGAGATCAAATGTATATGTTACCTTGTATTAGTATAAGTATGCGTGTAATTGCGTGTTACGTATCGGAACTCAACGCTTCAGTACCAGAGTGAGGAAATCGAACTCACCCTTTTGCAGTCGCTTGTGCTTGTGCACCACGACTGGCCTGGAACTTTATTACATAACAGATATATAGTTACAAAGTATAGCCTCTTACAAAAATGTAATAATAAAAGTCAATGACACCACTTATTTCTTTTGTTTATAGCGAGGCATAGGTCAATTAAATAAAAACTTACATTTGTATACGGAATTACTTTATTTAATTGACCAACCTTCTTAATCTACGCTCCGTGTTAACTCAATGAGTTTTTTGTTCGATTCCCACTCGAGGTAATTAAATATTTAATATTTTCATTTCTTCGCTCTGGTTTCGCGGCAAATAAGTAAGTGTTTTAATGGGAATAGAGTAGCTTAACGCTAGGGTTTCTCTCCCTCTGTCTACCATGCTGTTTGCGGAATACAACGTGTAATTCTGAAGGCATTTGACTTGAGTGGTGAAACTCAACGCCGGGCTTTACCTCGTTACCAGAGCAACGACATGAAAATGTTGAATATTTCAATTTCTGAGGTGGGAATCTTACAAACAACCTGTCGCGTTTACAGTCACATGCCTATGTCTGCGCCACCACTGGCCTCAAGTTATATCTCGGCACAAACTCAAGTATCATCCACACCACCTGGATACGTGGCACTCCACTACTGTGCGGTTTCATAGGAACTTCCTTCCACGCGCCACGGAACTGTGTAATGGCCTACCTGCGGCAGCGTTTCCAGGTCGATATGACATGGGTACCTTCAAAAAGGGCGTCTATCTCCACTTTAAAGGCCGGCAACGCACCAGTAGCTCCTCTGGCATCACTGGAGATGATCACTTTCAATCAGGTGACCCATACGCTCGTTTGCCTTGCCTTTTTCCATAAAAAAAAGATTAGCACTTCAAAAAAACAAACTCAATAGCTTTATAATTAGTATAGATGTGTCTATAAATAGCGTATTGAGCCCAATGTCGCTTTGCGTTTTATCAGACCGGAACATATATTGATATATTCTTGTACTCTTCTTGATAAAAATTACATTAGACCTTTTGTAGCATTAACATTGTCAGTCTGACACACATATATAATTTAACACTAAGGAAAGAAAACATACAAAAATTGTAAAGTAACGGGATTTGAACCCGCGCCCCTCGGAAACCGTCTGTGGGTTTAAAATCGCGCTACGATAAAAAAATGATATGTTATCTAAAAGTCTATATATAACATATGTATATGCATATAAATAAAATTGAAATGTCTGTTTGTGATTTCAAAATAACCGTGTTTTTTCAATTGCATATAGTTATTGACACGACACTAGAACACAATTAAACATGTTTTTTGTTTATCTGTGTTTTCTTTTGCCCGTGCTAATCTCCGGAATAGCTGAACTGTTTTAATGGAATTTTCATGGAAAGATTAAGAGATTGATTTTTATCCCGAAAACGTGCGTTTATATATGAAATTAAATATAAATGTATATACATTAAAAATTAAATTAAATTCAATTAGCTTCACGCTATATCCCGCATACAGCAGGGTAGGCAGAGGGAACCTAGTG
>DWAO01006096.1:0-11192 GCA_018230605.1 Heliconius congener
CCACCAATACATTAGTTTGTGCCATGTATTTTTTTTAACTGACCTAATAAACTCAAAATGTTAAAACAATTAATAAATACGTTTCGATTGATATCTCTTTATGAATACATATTGAATTTACATTTTAAACGTGTGTGTGTGTGTTCGTGCGTCACGCGAAAATTGATTGCCAGTTAAAGGCCCGTAACGAACCTTTGTTTCAAAATATTTAATTATGAATTTTATATTATATTTATTGTATTCATTTATACTATATTTTAATATCTATTAAAGTAGGAAGAATGAGGTCTGTGTGTGTGTCACAAACCATTCTGTTTATCATTTTGAGTTTGGCTTTTGAAAACTGTCTCTTGGCTTTTAAAACAACGCGTGAAGAACTAAACCTTTTGCTTTGATTAAAATAAAAAAAAATCTAAATAAGAAGATTCATTTACTAGGAAGTAGTTTGTATTTGTTAAAATTGTAATTTATCAATAAAATGAGGACAGTCGTGGTGCATGGACACTAGTTTTCGACTGGACTGTAGAAATATTTTATGTTTTCATTTCCTGGTATCGCTAAAGAGGCAAAGCGCGGCGTTGGTCTCCGCCTTTTAATTCGCAATGCCTCTTGAAATCGTTGGAAAGTGGAGAAAGAAAGCGTTTTAATGAGAACGGAGTGTTTTATCACTACCTCTCCTCTGTCTACACTACTATATACAAGATACAGTGTGAAGCTAAAAAAATATATTTTATGTAGATTTATTTTTATTAATCTTATGTGTTATTCTTTTCAACATGTCCTGTAAGGAAACAGTAAAAGAGAGGCACTGTATAATCGAGACGTCCAGACACACTTCCTGTGATAGCGGCTGTAGAACTTCAAATATACTATTAATAATTCTAAATAGATAACCTTAATAATAAGAACAATGATCTTTGACATGCCTTCATAACTTATCTTGGAATAACGTGTAATAATTATAATAATATTATTTAATGTTTCCTCTGAAGTCCCCTATCTCCCCTTATAACATAATCGGGGTTATAAAATGTGGATATCAAATTATCTGTTTTTTAGTTAGTTCATACAGGCAATATTAAAAGAAAATATCTTTATTTACTAATTAAATGTTACATATACACTTTAATTTATTTGAAAAACAAAACAACAATTTAGTAGAGGTGAGCGTTGGCAGCCGTACTAGTGTAAATTGAAAATACTCATCAAATACGTATTGTTATGATGACATAAGCAAAATAAATCGATATAACAAAAGTATTACAATTGTATTGTTAAAAGAATGGTGTTATTTGAGTAAACGCGACAGGTTGATATTCGATTCCAAGCTGAAGAAAAGAAATATTATTTTTTTTTATTTCGAAGCTTGCCGTTGAGTTCCAAGGTGACCAACACTAAGTTCCATGGTTTCCTCTGTCTAACCTGCTGTGTGTGGGATACAACGTGAAGCTAAAAAAAGAAATAGTAGTTATTGCCATATTGAATTCTTCTTAGGTATATAAAAAAAAATTAATACCTCACGAGGATTTTTAATCATTTTCTTACTGCGTCACAGAGTATTTAAATCTAGGTAAACAAGATAAGCGGTATTTCCTTATATCACTATAATCACAATACTTTTGTGAATAAACAAAAATCGCACAATAAATTAATTTCACAGAATGAAATGAGTTCATTATTGTATTTTTAGGTTAGGCTAATCTAAAAGCCATTTTCATAATCTATTGTTTTTTTTTATTTATTATCTGTGACTAATGTTTGTTGTTGTTTTTGTTTTATTTTTTTGGATTAACCTTAATAATTTTTTATAACAATGATTTATAAAGTGATAATATTTTATCGACTTATTCAAATTTTTTATTTATTTTATGATATCTTACTTCAGCGGAAATCGAATTCATTATCTCCACAAACACTGATAGAGATTCCGACCTAATGATTAATTTTAGATTTTCCTACTCGTTAATTAAATTTTCTCTTAAAAAATATTTTTCAATTGTTTTTAAAAGAACTTTCGTCACCGGGTCACAGTCGTAGCGAAAGTGAATCCTACGGATGACGTTTAATCGATGTGAGAACGCTTTTATACTGTTATTGTCTTTCATCATTTAAAAATATACCTACATAGATCCATTTAAAATAGTTACTTCGTTCGTGTGGTCTGGTTAATATAAATGTAAATAATATAGTAAAATTATTTAGATTTGTAACAGGAAGTTAAAATTTTGAAATTTCTTTAAGCTTCACGTTGATACGCTTGCATATTGCAGATTCAAAACCTAGTATAAAAATTAAGATATTCAGTTCCACTTCCTCGCTTCCCGCCGTGTGTATTGAATGGTGGAATTTAACTCAAATATATTTTTTGTCTATATTGCGAGAGCGAGGAAGTGGAAATTGAAAATACTTCAATCCCCTTGATGGAAATGAACCCACAACCGTCACAATCAAACGATGTGTCTTATAACACCACATTGGCTTCAGCATAAGGATGAGGATGAACTATAAGAAGATACTACCATCGAGAACAAAGAATTATGATAGTTCGCAAAGACAAAAAGACTTAGTAACTTTCAGGATACAATTTTAAATTGTTTACCGTAAAATTATAACCACAATGTGATGAGCTTAGAAGCACTTACAATGATATAATTTACATCTTATTAAAAATAATTTACATGTTTTCTTTGAGGCAAATCGTGGCACTGGGACAAGCGAGCCAGTGTAAATGTTACAGATTCGACTCCCACTCGAGAAAATTTAATATTTAATATTTTCATTTTCTCGTTCTGTTAACGAGGCAAACCGCGGAAATGATTTTCGCCACTCAACACGCCTCCAAATTTTGGCAAAAAATAGGCAACGAAATTTTAATGGAGTATCTTAACAACTTGGCTCCCAGATTCCCTGTACCTACCCTAAAAGACCCTGTACTACCCTAAAAGACCCTGTACTACCCTAAAAGACAATATTGTGAATAATTGCAGAAATAATATAACAATTTCATATACTACTTACTAGATAATATTCATACGGTGAGACCGATGTAAACAGCCTATAACATTTTCACTAAACCGTCGCACGGAGAAAGCGCGTTTATGTAGTGTCAGATATAATTGTCACCCAACTTTCTTGACACTGTGCCGGCACACTCTTGGTGAATGATTTGCGTTATTCATTTAAATGTAGACTATAATAAGTTTTCTATGAAATATAAGGTAATTATTATCTTGGAGTAGGCTGTTTATAGTTTAATATATATTGCGGTATATAGGCCTGTGAAAGGCTAAGGTGCGGAGAAGTTTACTATTTATTAATGAATTACTATTAGATTAAGATATATAAATATATATATATATATATATATATATATATAATATGATTTTTAATTGAGTACTTGTGGCAGATAAGAAAAATTAAAAAGAATACAATTATTATTTTATTATTTATGTACTATATAAATATACAATTTATTCTGCACTGATATTTCCTACTTTTAGATCTAGAGCATTCGGTACGCATTAGCTTGATTTTCACGCAGCGGCATGTGTGACAATAAAACCGACTAGTTGTGGGTTCGATCCCCACCCGAAGAGATGAAATGTTTACTTAAATTTATATTTCCATTTCTTCGCTCTGTGTCGAGGCTAGGCGTGGTGTTGAGTTCTGCCACTCAACACGCAATGCCTCCAGAATTCGGCGAAAAAGTGGCGGCGGAACGGAGTGTCTTAACACTAGGTTCCCTCTGCCTACCCTGCTGTGTGCGGGATACAGCGTGAAGCTGATTAGTATAAAATTAAATTATCAAAAAAGATTTTTTAATAATTCATATTGTAAAAGGTCTCTAATATTTTATTTTATATTATAATAAAGTAACTAAATGAACAAAAAGTTAGTAGAGTTTAATCACTCTGTTCCTTACTTTCTGACCATTGAGAGACATTGACGAGTATGTATGTTGAATGACGCACTTAATTTTATTAGATTGGGGCATAATTTAGAGTATAAATATTCTCCATATCGGACTATAACCACATTTAGAGTGCTGTATATAGCGCGCCACACTCAACTGCATTAGACTTATTGTAAATACTAGTGACCGAAACGCGGCTTCGCACGCTATAAAGATAAATTATACCAAATCTTTACATAAATTCTAGCCAATGTATTATTCTGGAGAATCAGTTATATTACTGTAAACAATTAACTAAATTCGTTCAATAGTAAAAAAAAAATTGTTATATCGTAAAAAGCATATAAAGACAAATTATGTCATCTATGCCGGCATAACCGTGAGCGGAAAATATAATATAAGATTACATTTGGCCATGTTTCTTATAAAGTAAAGGAAATTGCATAACAATCTATTCAATGAAATTCAAATTTCTGTGACATTATAAGTAAAACTTAAAAAAATGAATACTTTTAAAATCACTCAGCTGTGTCTTAACATTTTCATAATAGTTGAATGTTTTCTAAAATATCTATTTGCTGGGAATATCGTAATTGACCTTGTTACTGCGATAGATTTAGAATGAATGATTTGTATAAAAAAAAGAATTTTAATAGAAATATTTTTTTTATACAAATCATTCATTCTAAATCAGCATAGGTTATTAAAATAAATAGTAGGTAAGCAAAAAAAAAACTAAACTAAACTAGCTTCACGCTTTATCCCTAACGGGGGTAGTCAGAGAGAACGGAGCGCCAAACGCTACGGTCTCTATATACCTCTTTCGCCTCGTCCACTGTCATCAACCTCTTCATACATTCCATCCGGAGAGTTCTCATGCTTTTTACGTGACCTTCCTCAAGTATCTTTGATACTGGTTTTTCTAAGGTCAACCGAGGTCTCCCTCTACCTCTCTTACCAGCAAGTAAGTAACTTTTTTAATAATCTGTGTTAACTACTAACTTAAACGATATTGGGTACTTTAGTTTTTTTTTTAATATTTCTTATAAAACAAATGAATACAAATTTGCTGGGGCCCACATACGTTGGCAATTTATGGCATAAAAGGATAAACACACAACATATTAAGGACGGAAAACGGATGTTTTGTTGAAGCGATAAGTTTATTTTTAGAATGGTCCGCTGACTCTTGATAGCTAGAAAAAGATAGGAGACTGAGCGATTTTTTTTATGAAACAAGTTAAAAAGTTACACTTTTTAACTTGTTTCATAAAAACAATGAACTCAATTTGTAAGAATCTATTCGTGACTACCGATGAATATTTTTTTATGTATGTATTTTCATATACCAACATATATACTGTAAAAAAATGTATGAAAATCACAAAAACTCGAAAAAGATCTGAATTTTTTTTTGCAGAACTTTTATATAATAATTGAAGAATGCCAACAAAAATCTATATCTATCTCCTGATCCATTGTAAATTGAGTAAAACAATATCATCATCAAAACAAGAAAACGTTTTATTTATACTACTTCTTTTGTTTCGTAACTCAAATAAACTATGCAATACCGATCGATCTATTATAGGAGTTTGTTTTGATAATATTTCATATATTTAAAACTATTTACAGTGCATGTTCATTTTTATATTTAAATTCTATTCAAATAAAATATGACATAAGCCGTGATTCTTCTGTTTTTCAGCGTCACGCTGTATCCCGCATATAGGGTAGGCAGAGGGAACCTAGTGTTAAGACTCTCTGTTCCCTACTTTCGTTGTTGAGTGATGGAGTCTTCGATCAAATATACACTGAATAGTGGATCGAAGGGCGGAGCTTTTGCCGTGGAAATATGGCGAATGAATAAAAACATTTATACATAATAAGTCATTCACCCAAGTGGAAATCGAACAAACACACATAGTCACATAACATAAACCCCAGCGCCACGACGACCTCAAATTTTAATATTTAAATTGTATTCAAATAAAAAATAAGATAAATCTTGTTCCTGCCATCAAACATACATAACATACATACATAATATAATTACAGGAACAAATCAATTTCCTATAGAGCGAGGTTGTTCTTATTAAAAAGGCAAAATAAGATAAGGACGTTTCATACTACCGGATTTTTTTACCACCGACACACATTCTAACGATGCGGAAAGAATTATGAATACACAATTGTGTTTTACGTGTCTCGTTTTCCATTTCTTAGCGATTGATTGGAAAAAAGTGATGTGAAATCAATGTGGAATGTGGAATGCCTCTTACGTGGATGTGAACCTGCTGTAACTTAAAATATCTATCTATAAATTATCTATATAATAATCAATTAATCAGATAAGATTTGAGAGAGACCAGTCGTGGCGTAATAACACAAACATGCGAGGAAATGAAATATTTTTTATTCTCATTGCTACGTTATAAAAAAAATAAAAAATATCATTTACGTTAGGTGCTTGCTCTTCACTTTGATAATTTCAACACTTCTCGATAAAAATATACCTATAGCTTAATGTATGGACAAATTTAATTGTCTCTTAAACTTCAAACAATTTTAAAATAGTGGCAATCTTAACGCGACAGTTTTTTGGGTTCGATTTCCACTCAGGGAAGTGTGATATTTTCATTTCCTAGCTTTGATAACGAGGCAAAGCGCGTCGTTCAGTTTCAGCACATGACACGCTTTTTCCGCCAGAAAGCGATGGAAAGTGGGAAACGGAAATGTTTTAATAGGACCGGAGTGTCTGAATAGGTTCCCAGGTACCCTCTGTCTACTCTGCTATGTGTGGGATACAGCGTGAAGTTAAAAAAAAAGTTTCTGACAAGAAGTCAATAACTTATTGTCTTGCTTATTAAATTATACTAAAACGTATGTATTGCGTGACGAAATTAGACGCTGCGTGTTGTCATTTAACAGTGTTTGGATAAATGCCTTGTGTTTGCCGTTTCTGTTTATTTTCAAGGAAGAATTATTGAAATCTTTGCAGAATTTACAACATGAGTTCAAAAAAATAGATACCTACTGAAAAAAAATGAACTTTTTAAATAAATCAAATGTTGATGATGGATTTTTGAAGTCAGTCGGGGCGCAGAGGCACAAGCGTTTGACTGTAAACGCGACATGTTGTAGGTTCTATTCCCACCCGAGGATATATGAAATATGGTTTATTTTCATTTTGCCACTCAACACGCAATGTGTTACGCGGAGTATCTTAACACTAGATTTCCTCTGCCTACCCTGCTACAAGCGATATACATTTTTTTCTATAATAAACGCCCAAACTTCACCAAAATTACATCTATTTACATATTAAAAATTGCAATTTTGGTAGTCTCTTATTTTTGTTCTACTCAGAAAGACGTAAATATATTTGTAGATGTAAATATTATATGTAGATAGACATTTTTTATTGTTGCTTTTTACAATCGTTCAGTTTGTTGAATTTGCAAAAAAATTCTTAAATTCTATACAAAATCTAACAAAAAATATAAGTTAAAATACTACAAGACCTAGAACATATTATAATATACATACATGGAAATACGAAAATCGACGTTTTAACGAAAATCTTAAAGTAATCAATCACCTGATAAGACTTGGTTTCTCTATGTACTGCGCGTTTACGTGATCTAGATTGCAAATTGTACTTGGAGCAATAAATCTTATTTATGTCGCACCGTTTCTTCCTATATTATTATAAAATTCCGTATTCAAGACATGTCGGAGGGCGTCGTGGCACAGGGGCACAAGCGACGGTAGTGAGTTCGATTCCCATTAGGAGTGAATAAAATATTTAGTATTTTTATCTTCTCTACCTGGTAGAGAGGTAATGCGCGGCGTTGAGTTTTGCCACTCATCACTCATTAATATGTAATAATTATTTTTACATTTTTAAGGTGTTATTCTACACTTAAAAAAGAAAGAGGCGCGACGTTAAATCCCGCTACGTTAAATTTTTTGTATTTTCTAAAAAGTGTAATTAATATGTCTCGGAAATTCGAGTGGGGAACGGAAGTATCTTTGTGGAAACGAAATGTTTTACCACTAACTTCCCTCTGCATACCCTGCTACTTGTGAAACACACGCGTGTAACAAAAATGTTTTAAAAAATATTGTTATTGAATTTTCACTGTGTTATTGAAATCGAGTTGCAACGTTGAGCTAAACGTAATGTCTCAAATATTGAGTAAAAAATGGAAATCGGAGTGTCTTAACACTAGCTCTCCGTCTGTCTACACGTTTATGAGTGGAAAAGTGTGAAGCCACGTCTACTTAAATTAGTCATAGGCAATTTTGAAGATGTTCACAATATAATTAAAAAAAAAGATTACTTAAAAACCGACTTAATTAAGATTTAAAAAAAATCTTAACCTTATTAGTGAGATTTAATTATAGATCCCTGTACACCAGACGTTAGAGCCACAAGCCACCGCTGGGGGTCAACGACCGAACGCTTGTTTCGTAATTGGTCATTTCGTTATGAAAGTGAATTTATGCTGAAATTATAGCATTTTGTATTTTGTATTCAACAGTTTTTTTTTGTTTAAATGGTACTTTTTGTGATATGTTCATTTTTGTTATGTTATTTTGTAATGTGTAGTAGGTTGAAAGAATGCGAGTTGTCTTAACGCCTGTGGAGTAAGGATATTGAGTTTCATTTGATATTAATTATAATAAAATAGAAATACATATTACATACATATCTATAATAAAATTATAATTTTATATGAGGTAAAATCTGTTTCGTAAGCATTTATCATTGTAAGAGAACCCAAAACAATGGTTTTAAAAATTTTGTATGTTTTACATATGTGACAAAACTGCTATACAATAAATATTTTATTGAATATAGTGAACGTTTAGTTTTCAATATATGGACTAGGAAATTATTATAAAAAATATTATGACGTTATTTGATCACGAAAGTTTTTTTTAAATTGTATTAGGCTTTTATAGATTAGTTAAAACTGTGGTTTCATTTAAAGTGATGCTGACACTTCCACCCATTTAGATAAGAAAATAAATAATTATATAGTTCAAGCGGGTGAAGCCGCGAGCGGGTCGCTAGTTATATGTGACTAAATATTGATACTTATATCTTTTAAACATATGTGTTTAAGTAGCATTTTAAAATAGTGTTGTTGAATTTAAAATAACTTAAAATTGTCTATTCAGGGCAAAAATATTTAATAAAGCAAATAGACGAAGGAGGTCGCAAGTATTGCTATAAAAAAGAAAAACAAAAGTTTATTGACCCATAAAGTGTCATGTGGCCATGTGGCCATTACACCCGCATACAAGTGTATCAACAAATTGCACATTAGCACAGAACTAAAAATATGTGCTGAGTATGTAATAAGGTGATTGACACCATAGACTAAATGCAACAGGTTGTGGGTTCGATTCCCATTCGAGTAAATGAAATATTTTATATTTTAAATTTCCCTTGTTCTGGTAAAGGGGCAACGGGCTTTGATTTCCTCCACTCAACACGGACTCTTGAATTTGGCAAAAAGTGGGGAACCAAAATATCTTAATCGGAACGGAGACACTTAACACTAGCTTCAAAGCGGATATGTGTAGGATATTTAAGTTAGATATTTATTAGTGGCTGTTAAAATAACACCATAACTGAGAATGTTGAAATGCTTATTTTCTGCTTTTTAGCGCCAAAAAAAACAAAGCATTTTCTCCACCAATTTGACATGAAAATACAAAAATCACATTCAAACGTCAAAATAACAAAACACAAGTATTCCAGTGACCCACTTTTCCGCATTGTTTCCCCATTCACTATTATTTGACGTTTGCATTGTGCTCCTTTGTTTGAATTGGCCACAGATAATTTGAATGATACAAATTTCACCGTTCTGGTTTTAACAAGGATGCTCGTTAAGTCGGCCAAGGCGTTTTACCAAGGCCGCAGCCGTACAGCCTGTGTGTGGACTCACGTGTGTGGAAAATTGTTTTTCAAATCAATATTATACATTATAAGGCCGTGGGACAATGTGAGACCGTAAACAGGTAGTAGTTGGGTTCGATATATTAAAATTGATGTCATTTTCTCATTCTAGTAGACAAATCGCGATATTGAGTTTTGACAACTGACACAGGCAATGTTTAATATAAAAAATACGTTAATTTCAAAACTGAAAGTGCACCTAACGCAAGGTTCCCTGTATCCTAATGTTGTTCAAACAAAACAGGCGATATAATTCGAGACAATCGCCCCATTGCGTCATCATATGGTCACAAACCCTAAATACTGCTTGAATACCTTATCATTTCATTCCGAATATGTAAACACCTAACGGTATGAACAAAGTGAACATTTAGTTCAAAGAAAGAAAAAAGCGAAAAACAAAAATTACGATGGTTCGCTTCAAATTATACGTTTACCGGAATTATTATGGTGGAAAACATGGCAATGTTTTCTAAGGTATTTAGCCCAGTTGTTAACTACAGTTAGTTTTGCGAATGAAAATAAGAAAAAAAAAACGCCAAAATGGAACAGAGATAATGAAACCCACAATTTCTTAATACGAGAAGTTTATGCATATAATAGTTGTTTTTTGTGTTAAGATATAATCTAGATTATTTATTTTGGTTTGAAATATTAAAAAGAAATACGGTTTGTGTCCTAGAAACCTATATTTAGATTTTTTATTTGCATTAGATTTTTCTTGTGATTTTCTACTATTTAGTATGTATTACAGTCACAATGTAAAGTTATAAATTTGGGTCATGTACTGACACGTGATACATCGCTTACCTGTAAACGCCTTAGTTCTTTCCAGTTTGATTTTCGCTGGAAGCCATAAATTATTTTTATAATCTGGCTCTGATAAGACAATGCAGTGCTGAATTCCGCCACTGCACACGCAATATAATCAAATATGAGATTTAAACAAAAAGGGGATAAAAAGGTCTCCTTTTGACATTAAGTCAAATGCCTAACTAAATACATGATAGTTTATCATATAATACATTTACATTCGATTTACACACAGATTTTTTAGTAATAATTAGGATATGTTATTTAAAATACAATGTATCTCTAAAACGGCTTACAGTACCAACGTAGCCGACATCGAGAGTCGAGACTCAGATGCCCTTGACTCCCTGACCGGTCACGCCCACACTGCGAGCGCTTTCTTCACTCATAACAATTTTAATAAGCTATAGCTATATAACAATAACTATGGAATGCTATTGTTCTGTTTTGTTTTGTTTTATTATATTTTAATATTCATTATTGATATTC
>DWAO01006097.1:0-11192 GCA_018230605.1 Heliconius congener
AATTCCGTCGAATTCTGGAGGCGACGCGAATTGAGTATCTGAACTCAACGCCGTGGTTTGTCTCGTCTCGTCTCGTCTCCAGAGGGAGAAAATGAAAATAAAATCCATTATAAACAGTGTGAACTAACCACTACTCAGTAGTAAATACTTTTTTTTTCAGCTTCATGACATTCGGTAATTGACACCATAGCGAAGAAATGAATATATTAAATATTTCATTTCTTCGAATGAGAGTCGAACTTACAACCTGCTGCGTTAACAGTCACACGCTTGCGCCATGACTGGCCTCGACATTGACATTCTTTTTAATCTTCAAACCATTTTCCAGATTAATAATAGATAAAGAAGAGGGGCACTTCGCGGGCCGCTTGCCGCGCGAGGTGGGGCGCCTCGGCACGCGCCTCATGCGCGCGCTCAACGTGGAGCAGCAGCGCGCCGTGCTGCGCGTGCTGGCCGCGGACACGCACGCCTTACTGAGGGGACTACCTGGGACTGGTAACAAAAAATCATTTTTTATATACTTCATATAACGTAGCAAAGAAACTGTTCCACGATGCTCTCAGTACTGGTATCTCTTAGTTTTGTATGATTTTCATAGACAATCAAGGATTGCCACGTGAATAGGTTTTCGCACTCTATATAGAGAAGCAAAGTCGCTGTACTACTTGTGTATTAAAATAAATAAGCTTAAATCTATCACAATACGATATGTAGTTGTTAATAATAATGCCCGTCCTTATATTCAACAACTACATATTAATTAAACTATGTGTGTCTCGATACGCACCCTTTTATTTTCAAAATAACTGTCGCGTTTCATTTTGTTTTTTTTTGTAGATTTAATCTATTTTTTTTGCAGGTAAAACACAGACAATCAGCGTGCTCATACAAATGTTGGTAGCTCTGAAACAGCGTGTGCTGGTCACAGCGCATACGCACTCCGCCGTTGATACTGTGTTGAGCAGGTAAATTTTAAATTATTTTTACACACACACACGCACACTATATATATATATATATATATATATACATATAGAATTTAAAACTAGGATGATTTTTTAAAATATTTATGACATACTTTCTATATCTGGAAATTTATTAAAAAAACTAAATTGTAAAAAACCTAAAAAAACTAAAGGTCGTCGTTACAACCTTTCGCCGACTAAATGAGACAGTTGTAAGTTTGATTTCTAGTTTAAATAATTAAAAAAAAAAATCAGCTTCACGCTCTATCCAATACACAGCAGAGTAGGCAGATGGAACCTAGTGTTGAGACACTTTGTATTCTATTTTTCGATTTCTGGAGGCATTGTGTGTCGAGTGGCGAAACTTTACCTCGACATCATATTTCATTTTGTTGAGTGGGAATCGAACCAACAACCAGTCGCGTTTACAGTCACACATTTGTTCTACTGCATCACAACAGACATTTTAGTTAATTATTTCATATTTTCATTGACTTATTCTGGTAATAAAGAAACAAAGTGCAAAATTTATTGAGGCCTCTAGTGCACAGCATCTGACAGTAAACACGGCGCTTATGGGTTCGATTTCTATTCGCAAAAAAGAATTACTATTATTTTCACTTTCCGTTCCGCATATTAACATAATATGGTTCGAAAGTTAGGCATCCTTTATGCAGGATACACCATGAGTTAAAAAAATATATACATATTTTATTAAGGTTACCCAAATCCCTGCGAGTGCTGAGGCTCGGCGCAACCAGTCGAGTGTCCTCTGACGTGGCTTCACGCTGTGAGCACAGTCTTATTCAATCCTGTCACACTACGGATCAACTATCAGAATTTTATGACTCTATGGTATGTATTTATATTTAGATATTTTTGTGTGTGTGTTTTTAATTTATTGAAAGATATTATGTGGAAAAGAAAGAATATTGAGATGAGATGAGAGATGAGAACGTTCAATTTTTCGTTTTATCTAATGCGTTTTCTAAAAAACTATACTGACATTATTGTAATTTCGTACAATTTTTCTCATCAACAGAAAGAGTCTTTAGTTATTTTACCGAGGATAAAACGTGATGCCTAAAAAGCCTTTCATTAATTTTTATTTAATTTAAAATGTCAATTATTTACAGGAAGTAGTTGGGGTCACATGCCTCGGTGCTACACATCCCATGTTGTCCAGAACGATGTTTGACGTGTGCATAGTTGATGAGGCTACTCAAGTAAGCATTGTTTCTGTTCTTCTTTTATTTCTTTTACTGAAACTTTCAGTAGGAGTTTGAAATGTAATGTTGTATTTTTTTTTTACCTTCGTCATACGTAAAAAATCTTAGCTGCGCATAACCCCACATCTAGCAGGGTAGGAAGAGGGAACTTAATGTTAAAACACTTCGTTCCCCACTTTTTGCCCAATTTTTGAGCCATTGTGTATTGAGTAGTGGAACTCAACACCACTCTGTATTTTTTATCTAGACTTGTTACAAAGGAAAATCATTACCCAGAATTGGGATCAAACCTACAACTGTCGCGTTTACAGTCAAACGATGTACCACTGCGCAAAGATGACCTTCGTAATAACTTAATATACATTAAGCGTTTTATTCTTTATAACAAGAAATCATGACACAAACTGTCTAAAATAAAAAGTTTACCTTTAAAATATTTATAATCTCAGGAATTTAATTTTCGTGAAACTGAAATTAAAAATATTGTAAGTTGGATAGAAGAGTGAAGTTAAAGCGAATATTCTTAATTCTTTAGGTATTACAGTGCACGGTTCTGAGGCCTTTATTTGCTGCAAATAGATTCGTTCTTGTTGGAGATCCAGAACAATTACCACCAGTTGTTAGAAGCAAACCCGCTAGGTAACACGCTTAATATAATATAAAATTAACTTAAGTAAATCTTTAAATTTTGTTTTAAATTATCAAAAATATTTTGACATGTTATCTAATCTTTCATTCATTAATTTATTTAACTATTCATTACACGAACATAAAATTAATATACAGACAAAAAAAGACAATCAATTTTAGTACAGTCTCATCTTGACAGCGCACGTCCAAAACTGCGCGATGTAGAACGCTGAAATTAGGTATAAAGGCTTCTCGGGAAATCTTCCAATAGACCACTAAGAGAAACTTTCTCGAAATTCCTACGGAACAAGAGAGTATAGAAGAAGAAGAGAAAAGAGAATAGAATAAAAAGAGCGATAAAATCTCGTTTTTTGTTCTATTTGTAGGCCACGCATATATATTATTATTACATATACCATATAATTAATATTTTTTCGTAATCAGACGTTTAGGAATGGAGGAAAGCTTGTTCCACCGACTAATGAAGGATGAAGCGACATCAACTCTACGATTGCAATACCGTATGAACCAGGCGTTGGTGGACGTCGCCAATAAAGTAGCATATAATGATACTCTAAAATGTGCTAACCAGAAAGTGGCAGAGGCTCGATTAAATATAGATTTAAAGGTAATTTTTCTTGTTAAGATGAATATAAACTAACTTAAATTAAAATTAAATTAAATTAGATTCACGCTGGATCCCGCACACAGCAGGGTAAGCAGAGGGAACCTAGTGTTACGACACTCCGTTTCCCACCTTAAAAAGCAAAAAAATAAACTAACTTAAAAAGCCTATACAAGAAATGCAGAAAGAAATTCTTTTTGTATTGTTATACAAAAAGAATAGTATCCTGGTTGGGATCTTATTTGTACACTTTGGCAATCAAGCGCGGAGTTGAGTTTTTTAAATGATTAAAGAATTTTATTACAGACTGGTGTTTTTTTTTAAGTTCGAAATAACATTTTTTAAGCAGTTATAAAAAAGTTACTTCAATCAAATGTACTATTCTGAAAAGACTATACTCAAACAAAAAAAATCTCGCTCTGGTAAAAAGACAAAGCGCTGCGTTAACCCTTTCCATTCCAAGGCTGTTTTTGTTTTTATCACACCAGTTCCACGCTAAAATTAAGTTTTTTTAACTTAAAGTGGTTTTTGTGTATTTGGTTATTTATTTTTGTGCATTTATGAGTAATTACATGATACTATATTATAATTCTTAATTTTATTCTTTATAATTTCGAGTATCACTCGACAGTGGAGCTTGTGGAACAAAGTCAGTGTCGAGTGACACTCGACTCGAAAGGGTTAAGTTCCGTCACCGAACACACAATGTCGCAGTGCCTCACACTAGTTCTCTGCCTACCCTGCTTTATGCGGTAGATAGCGTGAACCTTGAAACAAATTGTAATGTAAGTATAATTTTTAGAAAATATCTACAAAATACGTGGAGACGCCATGGCTATTAATTACATGTAGTCCGGAAGTAGAGGACGCTGCTATATTTCTTAATATGAATGCGGAAAAAACATTAGAGAGTGGTAAATCATTAACCAACGCTCAAGAAGCGTGTGTGGCCATGGCTTTAGTTGAAGCTTTAACTGAGGTAAGCTATTAGTATCTTTTTCTTATATATTACTTTTGTCAAAAAACAAATCCAAAATATATTATATTGTTAGAAATTGGAAGCGGTTAACGTTTTTAAAAAAACGCTATATAAACACATATCTTTTATAAGATTCTAAAAGAAAGAAATACTATATAATTGTAATAAGTCATATGTATCACCTAATAACAATACTTCACACGAGTTTCCTTCAATAAGGGCCGTTGCCTACCAGCAACTACCTCCGATTGACACAATTCTTCTGCATTTATCATCTTTTTCATGTACATCTACCCTCTTTTACACGAGGTCGCTCACTATATATATATATATATATATATATATATATATAAGGAAAGTGGAGTATGGAAGTGTCTTAATGCGAACGGAATGTCTTAACACTAGGTTCCCATGTTCCCTTTGCCATTCAGAATAAAGCTTCACGCTTTCATGTTAAAAAATATTTTTCATTAAAATACTAATTAAACCTTTTTATTAACTAGGGTGGAGTACTTCCTAGCGATATAGGTGTAATAGCTCCCTATCGTGAACAAGTGATCTTATTACGACGCGTGCTTTCTACCAAAGGCGTGGAAGTGAGTACAGTGGACCAGTTCCAGGGGAGAGACAAAAGTGTCATTTTATACTCGTGTACTAGACGTGCTGATGACGGACGGACTGTAAAGGTATTATTTGTTTTTTTTATTTGTAGCTAGGGATTTAAAAATATTTAATAAAAAAAAAATAATGTAGCGAAAGTTTGGAAACCGTTCAATTTTTTTTCATTTACTTTGCTTTAAAACAAAAACATACAAATTGTTGTGTTGTTAGTTGTGACACAGTGAATTAGGGTCATTTTGGAGCCTATTATAAAAAAATCTGTTATGCGTGCTTAAATGTTTGAAATTTTAATTATAAATAAACAAGATAACATTTTTTATAACTTTTAGTTCTATTTTCAAATCTTGTAAATTTATTACCTGTCATTAGTATCATGCTTACACAATTTATTGATAGAAATTTGTAAATAATGGATACACACATGCTACACAAAATAATCATATTTTATTTCACAGGAAACCGAAATCCTGAACGATCAAAGACGTTTAGCAGTCAGTGTGACCAGAGCGAAGCACAAACTTATTATAGTGGGTGACCTCCGTGCCTTACAAAAATACACCCCAGTTCTAAGACTGATTGAAGCATGCAAAACTGTTGATATTGACAATAATGTTATAGCACAATTAAGCATAAAATATAAAACCTATATTAGCTAATAATGTAAAAAAATAAACTGTACAAAGAATTTAAAGGTTTAATATATATAGATAATTTTACAAAAATAAGTAAGCAGGTTGTTACTAGGTTTAATTGAGATTGAAATTTGCCGTGGCTTCTCTTCTCCTCACTAAACGTTATGTAACATCCAAGAAATATTTTTTATTAAGTTACAATCTTATAATCTTATGTTTTTATTTGGAAAAAGGTGCTTACAAGGCAGTCGAAGGATTTCTCGTAAGTCTAAGTGAATATTTTGTTTTAATTATGCAAGCATTTTTTTTTGTATTTGGTTAATTTTTTTATAATTAACTTCCTCAAATGCGCATTTATGAATATTGTATTATTTATTTTTTATAAAAAAACCGTTATAGTGATAGTGCCTTGTTTTTTCTAGTGACCATTTAATATTATTCAATATTATGGAGAATTTTTTGTATGTAATATTCTTATTAATCAAGGTGTTCAGTATTTTGTAAAAAGTGAATATAATTTTTGATATTTATATAAGCATTTTATTTTATTTTTTAAATCTTAAATCGTTTTTACTAATTAATAATCTTTATATTTATTCGTTTTTAACGGGGAATGGAGTGTCTTAACATTAGGTTTCCCCTACCCTGTCATGTGGGGACAAAATATTATTGAATTTGAAGACTTAGTGCTGCACGATTTATATTTCTTCCTGAGTGTTTCCAAGTAGGATGTTGGCATAGAATGAGTTATGTCCAAATTGTGCTGCGTTTACAATATATTCAATAATATATACCATGTAAAGAAACAATTTAGCGATGCTGAAATAGATTAAAAACCAGAACCCCTTTTTTTAAATTGATGATGATGTCTAGGACTTAGGAATTGAAGGATCGAACTCTCGTCAATGCATACTCGTATATATTTCAAATATAATATATATCATATGTTAAAAGTATTCATAATAAAATCATGAAGATATATAATAGTTGGGAGTATATTACAAAAAGTATTAAAATTGTAGTAGAATATATTGTAAAAAACTTAACTTATTTAAAATATTTAAAACGGCTTACATATTTTTTTATAGATATCTATATTTGTTATGTATGTTTTATTCTGTGGTAAAATATTTTCAATCAGCTGATTTATGCAGGTTTTCAACCGGCAAATTGTACGTTGTTATTAATGTCAAATTAGAAATGTCATAATAATTGGCTCCGAACTCAAGGCTTTAATTCGCCGTACAACTACATTTACATTACAACGTTATTTTTACATCGCTCTTTGATATGCTTGAGTTAATAGAAATGCACTATTGTTGAACAACGCTCGTTTGCTGACAGTCAGTGCCAAATAATTTAATGATTTTTACTTCTATTAATAAATCATGTACCGCAATCATATTGTATAAGTTGTATCACGCTTTTGTATTAGTTTTTTATTTATATTTACGGAACTTTGGCATTGAGGTTACTGATAACAATTTACAAACATGTTCTTGTAACGGATAATTGACTATTTGGAATTTTTTTATCATTTTATATTTCAACAGTTTAATATAATCGTCGTAGTTGTTTTATATAATCGGAGATTGTTCAGAAAATAATTTAAAAGGTAAGTATTAATTAAATAACTCAACGTATATGTGTAATAAATAAAATATTTATATTTTTTTACACAATTTTTTTTTTAGATGGTGAAAGCAGTTGCAATTATCACAGTTAGCGACAGTTGTTTTAAAGATAATTCTAAAGACACGTCAGGGCCTGCCATATTTAATTTCATACAAAATAAATTTCCAGAAGCCAATGTACATACCATTATAGTCCCTGATGAAAGAGAGATTATTGAGAGAGAACTAAAATATTTTTGTGATTCTAATGTTGACTTAATTTTAACTACCGGAGGTACTGGTTTAAGTCCTCGAGATGTGACTCCAGAGGCGACAAAATCAGTAATTCAAAGAGAAGTACCAGCAATTACTACAGCAATGACAATTGAAAGTCTAAAAAAGACTCCAATGGCCATGTTGTCCAGAGCTGTTGCTGGAATTAGAGACAGATCACTTATTATTAATTTTCCAGGCAGTCAAAAAGCTGTAACTGAATGTATAGAAGTTGTTAAATCAGTACTATCACATGCTATATCATTAATTAATAATGAATTAGGCGAAGTAAGAACTGTCCACAATAAAATGCAATCAACGTCAGAACATATTTGTCCACACAAAGTGTATAGTAAAGTTGATATATCTAAAGTTGCTTTAAGGCCACGTGAATCTCCTTTCCCTATGTTAGAAATGACAGAAGCTTTTAATTTAATTGATGCTGTGATGTTAAGATGGAATGAACAGACAGAAATAATTCCTATAGAAGATACTGTAGGCCGTGTAGTAGCACAGGACATTATAGCTAAAGAGCCGATGCCTCCATTTCCTGCATCTGTTAAAGATGGTGAGCTATATTCGTTTTTGTTTTGTTTATAGGAAATATATGGGCTTCTATGTAGATAGAAGATATTTGAGCTTCTTCTTCTGTAAGAAATTCCATTCCCTACTTTCTGCTTAAATTTTAAGACAATTGCATCGTTAAGTTGATACTTAATGCAATTATTGTTGAATATCAGTGGCTTGGTTTTACCAGATAGAGATAATGAAATTAATTCATTCAATCCCAAGTGGGAATCGAACCCACAACCTAATGGCACATCACTTAAGACACTACTACACCATTTTATATATGGCATGACATTTTATTTCCAATATGAAAAGTGCAGGATTTAGGTAACTATCAGTTATTTGAAATATAATGTGCCTATTAGAAACATTACAATGCTTTATCATTGTTATCTCACATCACAATTAAGCCACAGTTGGCATAATGTAAACATCACTGAACAAATACTACTGTTATTGTATGCTTTCAAGGTTGTTTTTTATAAGGTTCAAAATGTTAGTCTATAAGGTACAATTCAAATGGGAACAAAAAATATATATTCATAGTTCATCAAAATTTTTACAAAATTTATATTATATGTTATAAAATGATAATTTTAATACAAATTATTAATATTAATTATATGAATCAGTTAATAAGCCTACCGTGATAGTGTCAGATTAGTATTACATGGTCTATACCTGTCAGATACTGGCAGATAATTAATACCATTAATCATATACATAATACAACTTGAAATTGGACAATTTTGTAAATTAATAATCAATAAAATATGATTTTAAGTGTAAAGACATACAGTATCATTTTCGATTACAACTGAAATATAGAGGCAATTCGTGGTGCAGGGGCACAAAGTGTGACTGTTGGCTGATTGTGGGTTCGATCCCTACTCAACATGAAATATTTATATAAATTTATATTTACATTTATTCGCTCTGGTGTTGAGGCATTGCGCGGCGTTGAGTTCCGCCACTCAACACACAGTGCCTCCAGAATTTGGTGGAAAGTGGGGAACGTAGTGTCTTAACACAAGGTTCCCTCTAACTACCCTGATGTGTCGGTACATCGTGAAGCTGATTTATTTGATTTATTTTATTAATGAGCTTCACACTGTACCCCGCACACTGCCGCCGCGCTTATCCTCGACACCAGAGCGAAGAAATGGAAATATAAATTTAAATAAATATATATATATATATATATTTTATTAATATCATTATTTATAACTAAATATACGTACATATTATAATAAAATTAAGGTACTGCCATGTACTGTTCTATGCAGCATTGAATCGTCAAAACTATATTTATAGATTCGATCTTCCCACATGAGGAAATAAGTTATTTCTTTGTTCTCAATACAGTAAGACAATCTCAGAGTCTAGCAGAAAATAGAGAACGGAGTGTCTCGATAATTAATTATTTTTCTTTACACCTGTAAGAATATAAAAAAATCCTAATCATAAACAACTTCTGCCATCAGGCTATGCATGCCTTAGTTTGGACGGCGCTGGTATCCGTAAAGTCCGTACCGTAGTGACGGCTGGAGACACTCCGTTTATGCCTCTGGCGTCGGGCGAGTGTGCCAGAGTTAATACAGGAGCCCCACTGCCTCTAGGAGCTGATTGTGTTGTACAAGTAAGTATATGTTATCTGTTATTTACATATTTGAAGCCAATTTAAATTGATTAAAGTTTTAACCACGACATTTTCAATCGAATTATTCTTGCGTGTATATGTCGATAATAAAAAATAAACAACCGGTTAAGTGCGAGCCGGACTCGCCCACCGATGCTTCCATACCTATTTCAGGATTGTAGGTCAACGGGAAGTACAACTTATAAAAGTTTACCTACTTAAGTTTGCGGGCATATGCATTTATTTTATATGAAATAAACTAAAAATATATGTTTATAATGTTATTTTTTTCTATGAAATACCTATAAACTTTCACTTTTCGAAATTCTCACTTCGTGCCCAATTTCAGAACTGTAGGTCCACCGAAAGTACCCTTTAAGTTTTGATTCCGCAGCGAATTTCATCGCAGCAACATCGGTACATACTTCAATAGTCTTATCTTTTAATTGCGTTGACTTAGAAGTTTGAATTTTTCTGTGGTTCATGGTACCATATACCTAAATTTTTTAGTATTAATTTCAGCTTGAAAACTCTCTCTCTCGAGATGAATAGTCTTGACAGACGGACAAAGTGAACGGAACCCTAAAAATACTTGAAATTTTAGCTATTATATTATTTTGGTCGTTTTTGAGGTTTACACAGACGTTTCTACCTACTTATTATTTACTAGTATCAAATTTACTCAGTTGTTGAGTTTCGTTAACAAAGAAGTATATACCAAATCATTTGATACCTTAAGTTGCGAAACATATATGTATATAATAATTTGTCGCAAAACAATTATTTTATACATGAACTTTGTTTTTTTAGCTTCACGCTGTATCCAGCGTATAGAAGAGTAAGCAGAGGGAACCTGGTGTTTAAACACTCCGTTCTCATTAAGACACTGCGGTTCCCAATTTCCGCCGAATGCTACATGCATTTCGTGTTACAATGCAACGCTGCGCTTTGCCTTGTTAAAAGAGCGAGGAAATGAAAATATTGAAAATTTTACTTCCTCGACTGGGCATCGAACCCCATAAACTGTCGCGTTTACTAGCGCACGCTTAAAGCCACCGAGCCACGACTGTCTTCGAAACGATAGTTTTTTTAAACATAATATTTTAATCTTGTTTGCAGTCTACAAATGTATAATTTTTTATTCCTGTAGGTGGAAGATACTAAATTAATAAAAGCCTCAACAGATAACGAGACTGAGTTAGAAATAGAAGTGATGGTCGCGCCGCAAGCTCACCAGGATGTGCGCGCTATAGGGTCCGATATACCCGTTGGATCTTTATTGGTTGAAAAAGGTCTGTTATTTTTGATTTTTAACATTTTTAAAGTGAATACTTAATTAGAAAACGTATAAAAATTTGAACGGTCAGAGCGCCTGGTCGGTTTCCAGGAGGCGCGGGTTCGAGTTCCGCTACGTTC
>DWAO01006098.1:0-11192 GCA_018230605.1 Heliconius congener
ATCAGGTGACCCGCACGCTCGTTTGCCGTGTCTTTTCCATAAAAAAAAAAATATTTACACGGTTTTGATTGGTTCAATTCAATTACATATCAAATTACTGAAACCCTCAAACTTAAACCCTTTTTCATTTACCGCCTAAGTAGTATATAATTTAACTTTCGCAGTGTTTGCTTTGACTCAAAGAACAACATCTTCAATCATTAACGGATGCTGCTTCGGCGTCTATTGTAGTACATAAAATGAATTGAATCCAATATATTTCGAGATGTGAAATAAACAAGTATAGTGTATCCGATACTCTGTGTGTCATAAATTGTTGAGGAACCCCTCCATATTCATGAAAGTTTAAAAAAGGACCATAAAAAGTCTTCAAAATTCGGTGATGATTAAATGCTTTGGGCACTTCATTCTAGTTCACTCGTCCGAAATTGCAAAACATTATATATTACAATAAATGTTCTTTTTCTTTTAAGTTTTATTCCAAATTTCCGGAAGAAAAATAGTGTTTAGAAAACACAAAAATTATAATGTAACGTTAACATGTAAGGAATTGAATTCGCGCCTCTTGTAAAACGTCCAAACGCTCTACGCGCTACGTTCAATTTTTTTATGTTTTCTAAAAAGCAACTTGAAAACATATTTCCATTAAAACTGTATTATTGTAGAGAAGAACAAGTAAATAATCTATATCAAGCTGCTTTCTTCAGAACTACTATAGGCTGTATATCATTACGATGTAAGTCTTAGTTAACCCTGAATAACGAAATAATAATAATAAAGAACGCCATCGAATAGTCACTTCATATATGTCAGTACATTGTATGTTAAAAATATTAAATTTTATTAGTTCTAACATATACCTATCTCTTATAAATAAATGCTAATAAGGCATTTTGTGACAAAAAATAATTGAAAATTAGAATATTTCATTGAATTTTATTTCACATATATATTGAAACTTACGAGTGAAAGTTATTTCATCATCAAGCAAATTTAATGAAGATAATCTTCGGTTTTTGTAGCATGTAGTTTGGACGTATACTTTTCGAAAAAATGTAAAGTTAAAATAATTCAACGCTCTATTTACGGCCGCAAGTCTAGGCTCGAGTCCCGTAAGGGGCGCCCTTGCCGCCGATGACGTCCTATCATACAGCCACGTAGTATTCATTATTCTATTTGCTGGCAAATGCAGCATAATAAAAATATTATAGATGGTAAGCGGGCGAAGCCGGGAGGCTTCGCCCGCGTGGGCCGCTAGTAATACAATAAATGTACTAAAAGCTTAAGACCTTACATTTGTCAACCATGACAACCCTTGTCAAAAGAATATAAAATCTGTCATTTTGTATTGTCGCCAGAATTTTTCAAGACCTTTTCAACAGATAATTTCAAGTCATAATCAGTCAACAGGAAGGGGGCAAAATTTCAATTAGTAAATGATTGACCCGCGACGAAGACTAGCTAGAATTTTAATAAGTTTAATTATATATGTAGCAACTAAATTATCTTAGTACTTAAATCTAGGTAACATGCGCCTCGTGACCTACTGAAATCGTGGCATTGACGTGACGTAACATTAGAAAGGATTTAAGGACGCAATGTTTTATTTTGACCTTTTATTTGGTTTGAAATATTAAGGTTATAACACTGTTAGTTAGCATGTACCTACTTGAGCAGACTTTTTATAAGCATTTTATTTTATTGTAAGGCGGGAAACCCGTGGAATCGCTCGTGGGTCGTGGAGTCTAGTTCCGACACTCAACACGCAGTGCCTCCAGAATTTGACTGAAAGTGGTGGGGAACAGTAAGTTCTCAGATTCTCTCTGTCTACCCTGCTATGTACAGGATACAGCGTGAAGCTAACAAAATAACCTCTCAATTAAACTTAACGTTTTATACATTTATTTGACTCATTTAAATCATCATTTACTTGAATCAAAATTTATAAAAGAACAAAAACTAAAAATGTTCAAAAGCACTCCGCAAAAATCTAAACGTACCGTTTCCGACCGTTACTGATAAAAACATTGTTTCACCGTTATCCCAGCGAAATGAACCTAACACTTTATTATCTAACGTGTAGAGTTGGCAATAGCGTAATAACTATTAAAGGTGTCTTTCAATAAAAAAAAAGCCTTATTTCAAAGTAGCTAGAGTGTATATTGCTCTGTGATGATTTCAAGTTTACAATGAGTCAATATAATTGAATCGTCACAGCTGATTGTACCAGCTGAAACTAGGTATAAAGTAATATGTATTTTATTGTTTATGTTGTAGGGTTGCGTTTTATTTGTTCGTTTAATTAAATAAATGGAAGTTGTAAGGAATCTCGCAAAAGGGAGGTAGTTTCCTTTGGACTTTGGGCTTTGTGTTGTTGGTTTTATGTAATGGAAGTCGTTGATATAATTTTTATTTTATTTATTATCTGAAAAACTTGCAATCTAATTCGTTAATAAAAACATTAAATTATATTAATTAGTACGTACGTGCGTACTAGTGGCCCCCACGTGGCTTCACTCGCTTGTAGAACATAATTAGTTTTTTTTCTCATCTCAATTACTTTCGTGATAGAATAATAAAATCTTCTTAATGATAATATTCATACATTAACAGCTACAATTTTAACTGATTATATATAAAACACTTAGTTTTGTAGCAATATTGTCGCATGACACTCTATATGTATATTGACATAACTTTTTTATTTGTGAACCAATTAAAATAAAAACAAACAACTAAATGTTAAGTGAGCTTTGCGAGAATCCAATAATGAAAACAGCATGGAAACAACATTTAAATCAGTTAAGATGTACATTAGCGTAAATAAATGCACAGACAAACAGACAAAAATATATACTACAGACACCGATCCGTTACGATTTCATTATAAAACTTGACTAGATTGTTAATTGTTAATTAATATACGTATAGTGACGATAATGGTAGAGGTAACTAACTGGTGTGATTCTCGTTTGGTGTAGATATTTATATTAGTACTTAATGTAGTTTTGATACGATAGGTTGCAAGTTGCTAATAGATAGAGATTTATAATAAAACTAAAGTAATAAGTTTTTGTATTATATTGCAATTATGACTATTCCAAAGGTTAAAAATTTGAACCCACGACCTTTACATTACTTAAATCAATGAACTAATGTTTTACTAGTCATACTTACTACGTAACGACATTCAATAATGTATTTACATATTGTATATCCCGTGGGGTTAGAATGGGATTTTCCAAGTTTGCTAGCTTTATCGATGGATGTTTTATTTTATTACTGCATTATTTATTCCGAGGACGTCTTCGTCGTCGACACATCGTCTGACTGACGCGACGACGACGCGACTGTTGTTGGTTCAAGTCCCACTCGGGAAATGGATTATTTTCACTTCTTTGCTTTGGAGGTTTACCACTCAACATGTAATATCTCGAAATTTCGGCGGTGCATGAGATATGGACTGAAGATATATAACATTAAACTAAACAATAAGTCACACCAACGTTTTGTTATCAAAAATATACAAAAAATAGGAAGCTCGAGAATATGTTTTTATTTTTTTTCCTATTTTCAAAAACGACCGAGATATTAAACATTAAAGCACGACCTCCGCGGCAAAGCGTGTGACGTGCTATGTCTTGCCGTTCGACGCTTGCGAACACCTTCATACTTTGACTTATTTTGCTCTTGGGATATTGATATAAATTTTTTTTTAGTGAATAAATAAAATAGTTAAAAAAAACAGTCCGTATCACCCGTAATTGGAAAATTTATAATGTTGTAACTTTGAAAATCCTAAAACGATTTTGATGAAACAAAAACGGCTACTATTTGCACGAGTACGCGCAATAAATGCAGAAACTGTTATGACAACATTTTGATGTGTTGGTATATCTCATTATTAAATAGATTAATTCAATTTTTAATTTACATAAAGAACAACGAACAGACTACGAGTTGCTATTTTGTTATTACTATTTTATGTTTTACTTAGCGCACAGGATGTGCCCTATAAGTAGAAGCCACATGTTAGAGGCCATCTGTCTTTATACTAGTCTATAATTTTTAGCTGTTAGTTGTACAACGTTAAAAAAATGTAATGGTCAGTCACTATTCAAATGATTGAAGGGAACTACTCTGGTTCCATGTTAGTTGAAATATATCAATGTATAAATTTAGAGCAAATATAAATACGTATACTCTAGACTTCTAAACCTCGGAACAGTGCCTGGGACTTGCGATCTAAGTGTATGCTTTAGGATACTATGTATTAAAAATTCGCCTCTACTGCTCGAGCTCAATATGGTTGCTCTAAAATGGTTGCTCTAAGCCAGTCTAAACTAAATAAAAATCTCTTTGTCTTTAATACTATTTAATTGAAAATAATGCTGCCATAACAAGTTAATAGATCTCTACTTATTAACATCATAAAAAAACATAACACTACACAGTGTCATAGAATAACAACATAAAAAAATAGTTTTAGTAATTAACTAAAATTAATTATTTTTATTTTCCCTTTCTAGGAAGCGTGGAGTTGAGATAAATAGTTTTTAGTTTCTTGAATAGTATTTTTTTACTATCTACCTGTTTTTTACCTACTACTTCTTTTTTCAATGACAATTCTGCCGAAGCTTTATTGTTTTACATAGAAGCGATTGACATAATGTCATACAGCGTATATCTCCTATGCTCCGTGATAAATTGACTAATCGATCCTGCCTGCCGCCTGTATGGGAAATATTTTTTTCAATACAAAAGGAATATTTCAATTCGAACTAGTGATTTCTGTGATTTGCTTAATCAAACGAATTCTTCAGCTGTATTATATTATACAGATAAGAAAACTACAAACAGAGTTAAATAAATAATATATTTTTACTTTTAGCTTTGCCTTTGCCCGGCTTCGTATAAAATACAAAGGAAGCAGCATTCCAATTAAATACATTGAAAACTGCAATGCTTTATATCTACAGTATATTAAATTTTATTCCAGGAACATGATTTATCATGCACCAATTTGCGTAGTTTAATATTTCGCTCAATGTTTTTGTGTTGTTCTTGAAACTTATTGTAATTTGTTTTGTTATTAAATCCTGTTGTGGGGTAGTTGCGTATTCGATTCCCACTTTGAGGAATACTGTATATTTTTTTTACATAGGCGACAAAATGGAAAAGTAATTGTTCTCTCTCTGTACTAAGATAAAGTGACCACCAGACGACAAACGGGTTCTCGCTTGTGTATCCCGGTGTCCCCAAAGACGGTACCGGGACATAAAAATGTTTTTAGACTTTCTAATTGCCCTGATTTTTTTACGGTAGAATCACGTGTCGCCATGTTAACAAAAGCATATCTAAAAAAAACTAAAGCATTCCAAAAAGCAAAGTCCTTTTTTGCGCCAAAAGAAGAATTTATATCCTTTTTTTATTAACATAGTTAATGACAAAAGGAAATTTCGAATTCCATCGTGTGAGATATGTACAAAAGAAGCTAGTTTCTAACATAAGCTGGAGAAATGCTCATAAAAACAAACACAACAAGGACAACTCTATAAAAGACCTGACAGGATGCTGTATAGAATCAGATGTTGAGTTACTTTTAGATCTAACGATACGATTTATGTGCTAGAAGTAGAAACTTTCAAATGAAATAAAACAAATGTTTATTTATCGAAATAATTCATTGGGATACAAATAAATAAAAATAAATCAGCCTCACGGCGTATTCCACACCCAGCAGTAGGCAGAGGGAACCTAGTGTTGAGACACACTTTTCCCCACTTTCCGCCGAGTTCTGGAGGCATTGCGTGTTGAGTGGCAGAACTCAACGCCGCGCTTTGCATGACAAACATTTCGACACCTGAGCGAAGAAATAAAAATATAAAGATAAGTAAATATCTCATTTCCTCGAGTGGGGATCGAACCCACAACCAATCGATTTTACAGTCACACTCTGTGCCAGGACCAGATAATTTTCTAACTTGGACTAGATAATTTTCTGTATAATAATTATTGTAATATATAGAGTTATTGGTAGATTGAAATACAAACTGATACAAGTGATAGAATAGGTCATTTCCAACTATTTTTGTTCCATACAGCATAGTCCGAAATTTCACCGTTTTAAAGATATTGACTATTCAAAAAAAGTAAGTGTACGTGCGCAAAAAATATATTTTATTAAATATTTTTGTATTCTCTGAATCTCTGATGTACCTATTAATTATTTATCATAAAAACAAACTAAAAATTTAGTCACACAAGCTGAAATTTTTAAATGATGTTTCCTAAAAATTTAAAAGGTACGCAATAAATTTTTGCAATCATTTTAAAAATATCCTCACTTTGTGCTTTTTCGATTGATATGAAATAAGTCGTAAATTATATGACGAGGTAAATTCAAAAAAAATAATTTAGATTTTTAGGATTTACCTCCAATTTAATATAATTCTTTCAAGGTACTATAAGTATCTCTTACTTTGCATTTCACCTCGAACCTACTATTTTGACACAAGAAAAGTATGAATATAAAATCTCAACGTGTGAAGTAGGTTTTTCTTGAAAGAGACCACGTGACATTACTTTACTAGAAAATTCTGTTTATTCGCTTATGTAGGAAAGTTCTTAATCGCAGAAAACTTCGTGAAATGCTTAAGTGCTATTATTTTTATAAAATCATAATAAAATGAACACAAGTTGGGCGGACAGCGGAAAACGAAATGATATAGCAAACGTTTTATCTTAACGTGTATTTTTTCTTCACGCTGTATCCCGCTGAGGAAAATCGAAAAGAAATTTTACATTGAATTGTGTACTGAGTAAGAATCAAACCTATTTTCTCTGGATTAAAAAAACGGCGATGTGTTGTAACCACACAACTAAAAGAGCACTCGCAAACTTCTAACCTAACACTTTAAGCCAATTATTTTGAATTATAAGTAATGATTGTTCGATATGATTATATTAGCTAGTTGGGTGGACGGAGGAGGCCGCGCCACCCACGTTCTACATATAATGTATCAAACGTAAAAAAATGGTTTATTATTTTTATTTTATTTTTTTAGTTTCCACGCGGTATCCCACATAACAGACAGGGGGAACCTGGTTACCATTAAGATACTTCCGTCCCACACTTTCCGTCGATAATTGTTTTATATTGGGAAAATATGCATTGGGCTTTTTTCTTAGGCGAGAGAGAGAGCAGATAGTCAGATGACTTACCTACATCACTTCTTTTATTTCTTCTATGGACTAGTTTCTACGAGCTGTGCGTGCTTTACTTACGAGTGGTTACGTGTTTTAAAATAAAAAAATATTCCATAAATGGATCCTTTTTATTAAAATAAAAATATTTGCGTCTATTCACAGCTCAAACGCCGTAGGTAGAGTCGACCCGATCAATAAAGCTCTCTGTGCCTGCCCTCCGTAGAGCACGAGGATTTGTCAAATATTATTTACTCGTACTGTATGGTATAAATATTATGAACGAGCCCATCGTGGTGTAGTGGTACAGCAGTAAAACATCTTATTTAAAATTTAATAGAAAAATATACTATATGAAATTGTTTATTTTCTAAATGCTTCAGCAGATTCAATTACACAACGTAAGCCCCACGTACGGTACCGTCCCATATAGGACTTATACCTTGTTAAATCAAACTAAGCTAAATGGAAATTTATAGAACTATTCCACCTAATGTTTAATTACGTTTGAAATGTCTATGTTATTTTGCCTATTTCTTAGATTTTTTTGAAAATTGTTATAAAATATAATTTTGCGTTATTTTTCACACACATCTTTCACTTTTTCGGGATTTACAATTAATATATTTATTTTTTCGTTCACGAGGCTATTGCAGCGGTGGGATAGAACGTAAACGCGATGATAGCGGGTTTTATTTCCCCTCAGAATAATTTTGATTGATTGTCTTTATTTACCAACTCTGTTAAGTTCCATGACTCATCCATTCCATGTCTCGAATTTGGGCTGATAGTAACAAACGGGGAAGCCTTGAATTCTGATTTGCGGAAATAAGTGTCAAGTTTACAAGAAAAATATTATTCATCTAAATTTTTTTTTATATTTCAATATTTTTTTAATATTGTATTCTTTACAATTCATAACATTAACGTAATTGAATTAGATTTCAACATTATAATTCCTCAATCACACCACGACGGTATATCTATGTTTTAATAAATTGAAGACCTATATGCTCAAGCTGAATATATTATATTAATATATTGAAAAGCTAGTCTTTGTATATATTAAGATTTTATATATTCAAAGACCTAGTTAGTAAGTTTGTTGTGTATGACCATTACAATGACTCATGTATGATAATTAAATTAACGATAAATTATATTAATGTAATTATGAGTTATATTACTATACATTAGTATTTGCGTTAAGGTGTTTTTAAATTTTTCAAAATTAAATTAAAATTTCTGGCTTCTCACATATGCCCACCCACGATGGTCACGAGGTCGAGCCTGACGACATTGGTGATCGCGTTATCTTATATCAAATATACTTATATTCTCTGTTTTAGTATACATATTTTAGTTAAGTTTCACATAGTATTAAGATATTTCCGTTTTCCATTCGGACGAATTCTTAAGGCATTCGTGTTGAGTGGCAAAACTCAATGCCGCGCTAATCCTCGTTAGCAGAGCGAGGAAATTAAAATTTTAAATATTTTATTCCCCGAGTGGTATTGAACCTACCACCGAGGGTCAACCACATACAGTTGCACGCCTGTGCTCCTACGCCACAGCCTCCTTAACTTTCTTAAGTTACTAGAAAAAGGGAAAGGCAAAGGAAAAAGTCGTGATTGAGGAACATCTGAGAATGAACAGGCTTAAAAATTACCAAGGTATTATCCTTTGAAAAAGAATTTAAGTTTGTTAAGTATTTGGCTAGTTGATATTTCTTTGTAAAAGCTCATCGGTTCTTTACCTACTGTGTCTATTTCGAATGACTAAAGAATGGCGTGTCTCAAATGTATTATGCCGTAGTATGTCCAAATACAGGTTTAGGTTTCCACGGTAATATTTAAAAATAAATGTGACTTCGACGAGACCACGATTACGTCTTTTATATTTTTGTTTCACTTGTGCTATGTGTCATGCATGATCTAAGAATAGGGTTTAAGGGGGTAAGAAATTAATTCTTAATTTATTTATTTTTTTAGAAAATTATACAAATTCGAACGTATCGGGATTTTTTATACGTTTTCAAAAAAAAAAAGTATTTTTCCTCGCCAAGTGTGGATCAATATTTGTTAGATTCATACGTCATTTATTTTATAGCGTTCGTTTCAAAGCTCGTTTTTGTCATTGAGTATATGACAAAAACGAGCGGCGGAGAGTATGACGGATTATAACGCTGTCATGTGTCTCTGCTAAACTATTGTAATACCAAGACCTTGTTACAGACTTTTATTTAAGCCTCATAATCATTAATTAACAAAAATTTTAGACTAAGTGACGACGACGACGAGTGATTGAATTTACTACCATAGACGTGTATAGAACACGCGAAGAACAAAATGTTAATTTATGTTATACTTTGAATTAAATAAACGTAATGGAAAACTCATATCGGAGTTACAGTAAATAGCAAGACATCTGCGGAACGATAGTATTTTAATTAAGTTTAATTTAATTAAACTTTTAACGCGCAATCGGTGCTTATACGAAGTAGGCGGCTTAAAGGTACATACATATAAGATGGGAAAACAGAAATAAATTAAAGTCATATAGTTTTGCTTAGAAAAAAGAAGTTAGATGTTCGTTTTTTTAAACGTCAAATAATTTACCACGGGCTCGATTAACTTACTGTTTCAAACCTGAAAAAAATCGAACGAAAACGCTTGGAGTTCCGCCACTCAATACACAAGTCTCCAGATTTCGTCGAAAAGTGTGGAGTATCTTAACACTACCTCCCTCTACCTACTGTGCTACATGAGGGATACTGTGACATTAAAAATATAAAAAAAAACTTTTTTTTATAACGTTCAAAATATTATATTGAACATTTTTTACATTTTATCCACGCATTTTTCGTAAGCGTTACAAAATATATGAATAGGAGAGGATTTCCTTTTTAGAATCATTCTTTTTACTGTAGGTGTACAGAACTAAGTGACCTGCATACAATCCAATTTTTCACATCTCGCCTGAATTAGAGATGTTATTGTTTAAAAAATGTAATTCAACGATTAACTTTAAATATAGTTATTTTCCCGAGTGGACATCGCAAACATTACAGTGAGTGGGTTTCACTGCAGCGGCCTCCATCTTTTTACATATAAAATAAACCCAAAGTGGTAATCGAACTTGCGAAAATCACTCACACTAATCAACTCCGTCACAAGAAACTTGAAACAGAATAAAGATTTCTACTTGAGATATTTCCAGACATACAATATAAATATTTCATCTATGTATCTGTATCATGTTCTTGGCTTCGTCTCCGAGACTATTTACTTAGCGGCACTATTTTATCGTTTTCCGCTGTAGGTAATTCGCTAGTGTGATCGTGGGCACCACGCCAGTGCTGTTTTATTAGGGCAAAAGGAAATTCGTACAGAAAACTATCAAACCTTTTTTTTTTTGGTTAAAACGTTGTTTAGTTGTAAATATAACATGTGAACAGGTGTACAGCGTTTTGTTTATCTCTTTTAAATTACTTAGATTTTTACCTTTTCACGCTTATGTAGCTTTCTCGTGGGTAAGGAGGGGAGGGGGTAACCGTTGAAGAGACGCGGGTTCGAATTGAGTACGTAGCAATAAAGGTTCTATATGTTTTCTTGTTTTTTTTTTATATACACATCTGTTTCGTAAAATAAATATTTCTCCAAATGATATTTGAAGCCACACTTATAGCGCTTATTTAGAGTTCATGCACGTATTTTAACCTCGACAACGGCAAGTTATATTTTTAAAACATATTGATAGTCCAAGGCAGCTAATATAATATTATTAGTCCAATATTTAACTGTACGTTTTATCCCGAAAACCATGGTTGACAGAGAAAACTGCCTGTTCACTTTCCGCCCGACTTCGCGCGTTTAGTGGTCAAACTCTACACCGCACTTTGTCATTACCACAGCAGGAACATGACAATATTATTACATTGTCATGTTCCTGCTGTGGTAATGACAAAGTGCGGTGTAGAGTTTGAC
>DWAO01006099.1:0-11190 GCA_018230605.1 Heliconius congener
TCGAGTGGGGATCGAACCCACAACCAGTCGGTATTACAGTCACACTTTGTGCCACGACTGGCCTAACTGGTGATCTTTAATTACTTTTCCCTAAAAGTTCCATTTTGGGAAATCGTGGCTAATTCTCAAAAGTTAATTTAGAAACGACTTCAAATCTCACGCGTGTCGTAAGATCCGTGATTCACTTTTAATGAAGTAAGAGAGCAGAATTTTTATTATTCTCTGGAAATGAGGTTTTCTAATTTAATACTGAGCCACCCTCTCATTCCCACCTGAACGCAATTTTTAAATTTATTTCGACTCTATGTTTTCTTTTGTACAAAATAATAATGTGTCATAATAAAACAAAAATATTAAACTTAGAATTATTACAGTTTATATAGGGAATGATTTAAAAGTGCTTTTATTTCTTTTAGAAAATAAATGTAACATATACTACAATTTGTTTGATAATACATACCTACTTTTATATAATAATCACTTTGTGTAATATGTTCTATAGAACTATTAAAAAGAATCAACATGACAGTCTTATAAAGACCCAGAGGTTGAGAAGAAAAAAGGCGACCGTAAAAAAATTTGATGGATAGCCAAATCTGGAATTGGTCTTAAAAAAAAGAAAATGTTACCCTTACTTGTATTAAAATATCGTAGCTTTTTTGCCATTCTGTATACATATATCTAGAATTGTATACTATGAACTATTATGTTTTTTTTCGCTTTACGCTGTATTCCGCACATAACAAGGTAGACAGAGAGAACCTGGAGGTCTAGTATTAAGACAATTCGTTCGCATTGAGACATTCCGTCTCCACTTTCCACCAAATTCTTAAGGCATTGCGTGTTGATTCGCTTAATTCAACGCCGCGCTTTCCCTCGTTACCAGAGCGAGGAAATAGAAATATTGAAAATTGCATTACCTCAAACGAGAATCGAATCTACAACCGTCGTGTTTACAATAGCACGCTTTTTGCTCCTTTACCACGACGGTCTCTTAACAATCCAGTAGTTCAAACGGCGAATATAAAAAATAACTGTTAGAAAGTCATATTATTAACTCACAAAATAAATCACAAACGCCAATATCAAAGGTTTTGTTATTACTCTGTGGTAAACGCGAGAACCACAGAGTAATAACAAAACATTTGTTTCGGTGAAGAGGGCGGCATAAATAACTTAAGTGTCTTCTCCCGCAAAAACATTATTAATGTAGCGTTGTTTGTAATAAGAGAGCTAAGTTGTACACCGCCAGATGCTTCCTGTTTATATATTATATTATTTCTTTTCATTTGGCAATCATCGAGGCCAGTCGTGGCGCAGGGGCACAAAGTGTGACTGCAACACCGACTGGTTGTCGGTTCGATTCCCATTCGAGAAGATGAAATATTTACTTAAATTTACATTTCTGTTTCTTCGCTCTGGTGTCGAGGCAAAGCGCGGCGTTGAGTTCTGCCACTCAACACGCAATGCCTCCAGGGTTCCCTCTGCCTACCCTGTTGTATGCGGGATACAGCGTGAACCTGATTTATTTATTTTTTTTTATTTGGCAATTCTCTATAATATAATAAGCCAAATATATGTTATTTATAGTGAATTTAATAGTTGGACAGTATTTTAGGAGCGTTAAATCTTTCTTTTTTATATGTTTATATTGCTTTTTAGGGTTCCGTACTTCAAATGAAAATACGGAACTTTTATGAAATCACTCTGTTGACCAGAATATTTATCTCAAGAAATTGTAGAGATATTATTTTTAACCTTGACCCGTTTTTATTGTTTCATAGTAACGTTTTGATATTAATTATTATTAGTGTTAAGTAATTTAATATTAAATTTTAACTATAAGTAGCTATAATCATGTGTATATGGCTACTTGAAAATATGGAATGTGAGTTCCAAATATTGTTTCACATCATCACTTGTTGACAAGCGTAGTAAGAGATAAAATATATAGCTGTTTTTGAGTCACGAGGGAAATCTTTCTAATCTTATACTAGGATTTTGTGTTTTTTGGCCTTCAATAATGTTTTATTTGGGTAATATAATCAAAAATATTTTTTTCTGGTTATAATATTGGCTGGCTTTTAAACGTACATGTAATAAACATTTTGTAAAATAGATAAAATAAAAAACTAGTCTCGTGTCTGGATGTAAACGTAACTATAGCAACTGGGTTTTTTTGATAGTTAGTGCGAAGAATAGGAGGTAAAGAAAACATGTGAAAACCTCACATGAGAGAGTTTTCGTCGTATATATTGATTGATATTATTAATGAAGTCAGGCGTAGTTTTTAATTTAATTTTTAACTTTGCTTGTAGAATTTAAAATAATTTATTAAAAAAAGTTTTTAAATAAATATTCAAAAAGCGCGTCTATATCCACCTTAAAGGCCGACAGCGCACCTGTAGCTCCTCTGGTGTTGCACGGGGTCGTGGTGGCGGTAATCACTTACTATCAGGTGACCCGAACGCTCGCTTGCCTTGTCCTTTTCCATAAAAAAAATATATATAATAAAACCATTAACTAATTAATCAATTTGCTGTTTGATATATTTTATTTGCTATAAAAAATTCTGCTTTCCATCAAAAATACAAAATTTCTATTGTCCATATAGTTCTAATGACTCAAAGAGGGAACTTTACTGGAGTACATTTAATTGCTCTACTGAGTACTTAAATAACTTTATGTATTCTGAAGAAGATAACTCAAGGTTGAGTTTCAAGCCTCAGTAGCTAACTCAACGCTAATTGCTAAACTTTTAATTAATGACATCGCTAAGCAATAAAAGTACAACAAAAGTTGGCATTGTTTAATAGAAGTCGTTGTTGGACAAAATTATTTAAGAAGATATAATAATAATCTGTTAATGGTAAGAGAAAACTTTATTGAAATACCCTAATTATTTGTACCGTTTCTTATAGATATTGTAAACTTAGATTTAAAAAAATAAGCACTCAAAACTACCGAAATTGAGGTAGGTTATCTATATATATACTTATAATAAAACCGTAACGGACCGGTCTGTACACAGAAGATATACATATATGTAAGAAAAAAAGGAGATTTTTAAAACGGTTTGTCTATCTGTCTGTTTATTTGTGAGTTTGTTTCAAGCTAATCTCAGAAACATCTTAACCGATTTAATTGCTTTGCTTGTTTTCTCTATTATATAATAAATAACCGGACAAGCATGAGTTGGGCTCACCCAGCCAGGGTTCCGTACAAAAATCGGAGACTTCGAGCTTTTTTCTGAAATTCAGGCTTTGCTTAGAAACAGCCCTTTCATCTGATACCTCACTTGAATTGGCGGCCTTAATGCTAAATTTTGCTCCGCTTTTGAGGCTACAATTTTGTTGAATTTACTACAAATGTATAGTTGTAAATATTTTTCTTGAACTAGTACTACATGTAAATGACTGTCAATTGATAATCTCTTTCTATTAAAGTTTCAGGTATGAAGCCTAAAGTATTTTATGCTGAGGTATTTCTGGAATTGTACCCATAAGTTAGTATCCGTAAGCTGAACAATTTATTGATGTGGGCACAAAATACACGCCTATTTCTGTCGCCAGTAAAACGTAATATGTTTAAACAGATTTTTAAAAATAATAATTTTTTTTTTGAAAATCAGGTTAAAAAAAAATACATTTCTTTTACAAACATACTTTAGAACTGATTTAATAATTAAATAGAAAATATTTTAGTGAAAAATGAAAGTTAAGCGTCTCTAACCACATAGCTCTCATACTAAAATTCTATACAAAATCTAAATAAAGTCGTCGGTCCTCGGGGTGGTATACAATTTACATAAGTAAATTCGATTCGTTATTCCGACGTCGTTCAATATACATTTAACAGTTTTCATGTTTACAGAATAAGTTGTACAATGGGGATGTATTTATCTCACTACATTTTCAATGGCCATTTGGCAATCTGGTTCCTTTCTACATGATCACAGGTTTTGATGTTGATTTTTCTTTTACTTTTACTTAAAATGATAGAATAACATTTTTGATACTAATAGAATAGAGTGTTTTAGGGTGATATGGTGCAGTGGCATTTGCTTGTGAACACGGTGGTTGTCGGTTTTATCTTTAATCACTATATTGTTTATGATTCAGTCCAAAATAAAAAAAAATACAATTTGTTCTTAAATGCTCTAAGATTAAAGAAATATTTTTACATTTAAATAAAACTAATTTAATCCCGTAATTTTCGAGAATCCACTGAAATGGATAAGTAATTTAGGTTAACTCTCTAAGTACCAGATCTTGTCTTGCTGTCTAGACAAAGTCTCTTATTTATTAAGAAAATAGAATGAACTACTATTGTATTAGACTTGGGTTGACCTTCGAAAAGACAGTGTCAATGATACTGGAATAAGGTCACTTAAAAAATATGATGTCCCACTGTAGGGCATATATGAACAGGTTAGAGACAGTGGACGAGGCGAAAGAGGTATGCAGAGGTCGTTGCGTTTGACGCTCCGTTTCTCTGGCTACCGCGCTAGGAATGCAGCGTGAAGTTTAAAAAATAAGCAAATGAGTACGTAGAGAGAGACAATCGAGACTCACGACGGTTCTGGGTTAGATTCCGATTCGGGGAAAAGAATTTTTTTTAGTCTCTCGCTGCGGTAACAAAGTGTGCACTCGAAACGAAGCGTCGTTAATGAACACTCGGCTCCCTTGCTATACGCGGGATTCAGCGTGAAACATTTTTTTAATGTAGTTTTATAAGTAAATAAATATAATACTGTGACTTAATATAAAACTCAAAATAATTTACTAATTCTACTTATAAATACCTTCGAAGTACTTACGACGATATTTAAATTTCGCAGGTGTCTATTATATACAAATATGAATAGCATTATAAAGCAAAAATCTCTTATTGTTTAGTTTACACAAACGGATTTAATAGAGGGGGAACATCAAAGATATTGTTTTCTGAACAATAATATGAAGTGGGCTGCTATCTTAAATGAGCTTATATTTTTGCAAAAAAACTTGGTTCGAATTGTATTTTAAACTCCTTTTGTTCCTAATATAATGAAATAATAGCGAATGTAAATTTAATATAATATATTGTATTGGTAGCTAAATAAACAAAAATCTTGGTTTTTGTAATAATATTTCTTTGTTATTATTATGTAAGATCACTTTGAAAAGCCAATCTATTTATGTTTCGCTGGATTAAATTCATATATAATATTAAGTCCGTCGTGGTGCAGGGGCACTAGTAAGTGACTATAACGCGGCGGTTGTGGCTTCGATTCCCACTAAGGAGAATGAATTATTATATATTAATATTTTCATTTCTTCGCTCTGGTAGTAATGTGAAGTGCTGTGTTGAGTTCCGCTACTTAAGACGCGATGCCTCGAAAATCGCTCGTCAGAAAGTTTTACCCTGGCTGTGTTTACCCAGCTATATGTATATTCCTAATACACCGTGAAGCTGAAAAAAAATTTAATCCATATAAAGAATCCATATCATGAGAATGACATTATAGATAATAAGATATATACTCAGTTTTGTGAAGTTTTCAAATAGAAATTGATATCGTACACCTACGTATCATCTTTCTTTGATACTTTATACTGTTGTGTTTGTTCGTGGCTGTAGAAAATTCTTATTATTTTACAAATGCTATGATAAAAGAATACGAATTTTCGTTCCTTTTTAACTCTATATTTTTGCTTCCATTTAGTAGTACATAATTCTATTGTGCCTGTTATTATAGAAAATAGAAAAGTAGGTAGTTGTAGGTAAAAAGACTACAAAACAATGAAAATAGCCTTTAATGAATATAATAAAATTCTTTTGTAATTTTTTTCTCGTCTTGGTTCAATTCTCAAGTGTAGCATTCTCAAGTAAAGATAATAAAAATATAAATAGAACAAAAATTATATTATAGCTGCATGAGATATAAATAAAACATTATTTAGAAATCGTGTGACGCAAGATATTTTTTGTCCTCTCTGCGTCACGACTGGCCTCTGAAAATTTAAACTTGGCACATTTATAAAATCTACAAGATTTTTTAATTCAAATTGAAGTAATTACAACTTAAGATTTGACTTGGCTATTTTTTTACTATTCACACAAATATATGAATCAGAACCCCATATAGATTTCGATTCTTTCGTCATTGGAGTCAAGAACGGCGCATTATCAAAAATTGAACTTGGCTTCTGTTGCACTTCTATATTTTTTTTTGATTAGATTATGTATAAAGTAATCAGTTGGCAGTTACTTTTGATGATTCTTTTCTTTTAAGAAATAATATATTTTCATATAGTACGACCATCATATGGATGTCACATCAATTTTCGTGTCATCTTTTCCTTTTGTTTTCAATAGAAAATATATTTTTATATAACAAAACAGTGCTACTGAAATTATTGTTTTTATTGTTATTCGAGCTTTACTGGTGATATAAATATTGAAAGGTAAAGACGTCGCTAATTACCTACCTATACCGGAAAAAGAAATAGCCATTAAGTTAATTGCAAGGGGCCTTATCAGTTTTCTGCCTCACCGGCTGATTAACGATTTACGAAAATAGCTTTTGGATCCTAGAATAATATCTTTCGTTCGTTCAGATAAGGCGGAAAATTATCTTTTTTTTTTTTACTTTTATTTGTATTATTTAGTTTATTCTTTAACCTGGCTTGTAGATATTACAAAAGGTGCGGTACTAGATAGGTAGGTAGTTCACTTATCTGAACTAATATAATAAAGCGGAAGAGTTTGTTTGTTAGTTTGTTCGTTTATTTGTTTATTTGTTATATACGTAAGCTACATTCTTAAAGAGTGGTATAGGCTATATAACATTACGGCCTAATTTTTATTTAGCCTTAAATAATGAAATAACAATAACAAGGGACGCCATCGTATTGCTTTAGCCGTGTTCGCTACAGAAATTGTTAAATATATGAAAGTACATTGTACTATAAAAAAACAGTTTAATTTAATCCATTATTATAATATTTTTAATCTGTAATGATATTTCAGAGATTTTTAACTCTAAATTAAAATTTAAATTAAGAAACACTAACAATTAACAGAGGAAAACGAAAAACATTTTTTAGTTAGTGGTAAGATATTAGTATGCCTACTTTCCGCCCAATTTTAGAGGCGTTGCGTGTTGATTAGCGGAACTCAACGCCGCGCTTTTACCTTGACACCAAAGTGAAGAAATAAAAATATAAATTTAAATAAATAATGATAATAATATAAGTTTATTTCATCGAGTAGGATCAAACCCACAACCAGACGCATTTACACTCACACTTTTGTGCCCCTTCGCCACGACTGGTCTCAATATTGTTTTCAAAATATATTGCAAACACATTTTTTTCAATCTATCTTTTTTCAAATCTGTATCTGATAGTTGTTTGATAAAGTTTTACTACTAGTAATAGTAATCAGGCAATAGATATTACCTATTATTATTATTTCTACTTAATACTTATTTAGAAAATTCTGGTCTTTTTCCAGGAGGCGCGGGTTCGATTTCTGCTACGTTAAAATTTTTATACGTTTTCTTAATAAGTATTTTCTTCACGTCCGTGGTCACGGACTACTGCAAAGTGTTCGAAACGTCGGGTTTCCAAAATGTAAAAACTTAAATATACGCGATTAATCCGGTTAAATTAGTTTCATTTAAAATGTATAATAATCGTGAAAATCAAAGAACTTATTAAGTATTTTTCTTTTCTAAGTGTGGAATAACAAATTTAAAATGTTAAAATTATTACTTGGTCTTCTCTTTTCTTTGGGTATTTAAGTATAACAAGGATTTGTGTTCAGAATTAAAATTGTCTGATCACAAAGTTTTTTGCTAGAACAAAAAAAAATGATTTTTGTGCAAAATTGTAAATGAAAAATATATTTCTAGATTAAATATTTTTTTAATTTTTTTTTAACATATAAAAACTGTATTGGCATATTCTCTGATCAATTACGCTCGTAGCCTTTTGCTTGAAAAAATATGGATGGATAAATTGTTTATATCAAAAACCGCTATGCAAACAACGGATACGGAGGATTCGGTGTGGATCCGAAATTGATAATGGATATTTTTATACGTATTCGTACCTACATATATGTATAGAAATATTCACTGCAATTGGATTTTTCATTTTTTCGAAATGATAGAGAAAGATTCTGGCTGGCTATTCTGGTTCTTTCTGGCTTCTGGATATTTACGTTGTCTTATATGTATGGACGTCTATGAAATATATAAATTTACTCTTTTAATCAATCAATTTAATAAAGGAAGGAAGGAACGCAGCGGTCACCACTTCCACCATAGCGGTCATGCCCTTATTCTAAATATACATATATAAACATTCGCTTAACCTTGAGATCTAAGTAAAATTTTGTAAAATAATGTAAAGTTAAAAATATAATTTTCTTATTATAGATATTACTTATATGTAAACGATAATGTAATTAATATATATGATAAGGATATAAGATATAATAATAAATTTAAAAAAGGTACGGACCAAGTGTCTGTAGTGTTAAGAAATAATAATTAAAAAAAGAAAAAAAACACTAGGGTCCCTCTGCCTAGTGTGCGGGAACGTGAAGCTGATTTGATTTTACTCTTTTAATCAAATATAAAACACAGTTAAGTAAGAAGCCTGTAAAGCACGACGGCTGTGGGTCACTGGGCATTTCCACTTGAGGGAATGCAATATTTAATATTTATATTTAGCAAAGCGTGGCGTTGAGATCCGCCACTTAACTCAAAGTCTCAAGTATTCGGCGGAAAGTGAGGATCGAAAGTGTCCTATTCTCGGAAACGAAGTGACTGAACACTAGATTCCTAGGTTCCCGCTACCTACCCTTCTATGTGCGGGATACAGCATGAAGCTAAAAATAATATATATTGGTAGGAAAAAGTGGTGAAACTATTTATATTTTTTTAACTTTTAAATCATAACTTTGATTCCTGCTGCTATTTACTAATGTTAGTCATATAGCCATAATAATGGTTGGCCATTTTTAGTCTGTGTGTAATGTGCACCATAGCAATTAATAGAGAATTTATTTAAAATAAAACTTAAGTAAGTAACTATAACGATTGAAGGACAAAATGATTAATTAAATTTTCTATTATATATTAAAATTGATATTTTTCATCAAAATATTTGATGTTCGAATGTTAACTATCCGTTTACTCTGCAAGTTTTTTGACGCATTCCGCATTAGCGCCAAGTTGCCAGCAGTACTACTCGACCAAATTGAAATGCCAATCATTGTCACTCGGGAGTATATTAAACTCCTAGATCTGGAAATGGGTTGTATTTTATTTGGTGTTGTAATCCAATATCACTTTAGGAACATTTTCCATTGTTTTGAATTTGTTTTATATTGAATGTAGAAGGAACGTTGTATTTATATTATGTTTATATATTTTTGTACTTATTGTGTACTTTATTTTCGGCTTCACGCTGTATCCCGCACATAGCAGGGTAGGCAGAGGAAACCTTAGGTTAAGTTACTCCGTTCCCCATTTTTCGCCGTTTCTGGAGGCATTGCGTGTTTAGTGGCGGATTTCAATACCTCGCTATGCTTCGACACCAGAAGAAGCGAAGAAATGAATGAAATGGGTTGGATATTTAATATTTCATTTTCTCGAATGGAAATCAAACCCACGACCAGTCGCGTTTACAGTCAGACTTTTTACCCCTGCGCCATGACTGGCCTTAATATAATAAAAAATTATAAAATGAATCTAAAATTTTATGTACGGACGCCAATAAGCAAATATGGCTAAGTTGTATGTAAATGTATTAACTTTAACATTTCATAATTCAGTTTCAGTCCTACGAATAGTTCATCTTCATACTAAATTTTATTTCAACTGCAAATTTTTGTCATTGACTTGTACTGTCATCTGTATATAATAAAAACATATTTAAAAAATATATGAAAAAATTGAACGTAGCTGAACTCAGGGTTAACTTGTTGTAGTGTAAATGTTTTTTGTTGTTTACATTTTTGTAGAAAAATTGTTACAAATATTTATCAAAATAAAATTACGATATATTAAAATAACCAATAAAAATTACTCCTAGGTGAGTACAAGTTCCAGTGAAACAGTAAAAAAAGTTTACAATAGTAATGATTACATTAATTTTTAAATTCAAGCTATGCCGTCACGAACCCATCAGAGGACAACTCTTATCGCGTTAACTTCGTTTCTTCCGAACCTAATTCCTGGACCGATAAATTAAAAGAATTCTTTAGCTTAATCGCTTCTTTTTCGGTAACGTCTTTTAAGATAAAATACTTACGTTGATTAAATAAAATTGCATCGCTTCTAGTATAGTTTGTTTTATTTTTTGTTCCATACCTTGGAAGGAAAAAAACGGAAACCTTCTATAAGGGACAACAAAGTGATCCTATGATCACTTTGTTGTCACGAAAACCTATGTTTGTAATTTTTTATAAGGTCTATAGTGTACTTATTTATACGATGATATAAAATTTAAGTATCACAAAATGGCCGATAGTCACATTGCAATAAAACAAATATTTACATATTGTCATAGATAATGTAAATCGGTTTAGAAGTTTTAAAACTTTCTGCTAATGAAAATGCTAGTCTGGCGACGACCTTTTAATTTTTGGCTACAAATATTTTATATTTCGGGCGTAACGTCACTTCGGTTTTTTTTCTACGATCTAATTAGAACCCTAATATCGAACTACACCAAATTTCTCTAGGGAAATATCTAAACCCTAAATATAACCGCTACTCCGTGGAAAAATTTAATCTAATTATATCCTTTGATGATGGAGGGCACATTGATGAACTATGATGTCTAATGTATATTTAAAAAATAATATTTAATAATAATATTATTTGTTTATGCCATCAAAAACAAAAATGTGAAATGAAAGCCAAGTTAAAAATTCACCGAAAAAAGAGTGGGAGATTAATATTGGTGCCGACTTCTGTGTTCACTCGAGAAAAAGTTTAAACTGTAAACTTCACACGGTAATTTTTTCCGTACAGGCTTTAAAATATTAAAGCAAGCAAGTTAATGCACTCAGCTTGTACTGGAGTAATAAGTTGATATTTGATTACCTGGTGGTAGAAAAATGAAAAATCAAGTCAAATATAAATCAGCTTCACGCTGTATCCCGCACACTGCAGGGTAGGCAGAGGGA
>DWAO01006100.1:0-11190 GCA_018230605.1 Heliconius congener
GCGTAAAAGACAGACAGACAGAGTTACTTTCGAATTTATAATATAGGTATGGATGTAAATTGTTGTGTTTATTATTGAGTACATATTTAAAAATCTGGATTATATTTACATTTACGTAACATACGAATGATGTAGGGGATCACCAGCAGCTGAGGCCGTCCGCGGCTTCCCGACGCCTAGCGAAGACTTGTAACATAGAGGTGTCGCTGTTCGAGCGCATGATCATGAACTCCGTGCACAGCCGCCGCCTCGCGGTGCAGCACCGCATGCGGCCTCATATTGCGGCACTCGTCTCCCCCCACATTTACCCGGACCTGCTCAACCACCCGTCTGTTGAACACTTTCCCGACGTACGCGGTGTCGCGAAAAATTTATTCTTCCTCACCCACACTTACAAAGAAAAGGTAAGTTCTGGTAAACCAACTTTAAATTACTGTGGCTGGCTAAATTATCAATTTGTACTAACATAATTTCCAAAATCTTTCCACCAGAAAAAAGAATTTTAAAAAAAAATTAGCATACAATTACTTTATAAAAGCACAATGTAAATCTCGCTAATTGTAAATGATTGCCCAAACACATTTAAAAATATTATTCAATGAATAATGCTTTGGCTCGTGATGTGTCCAGTGGTTAGAACCTTTTATCGTTGTGATCGTATAAACCCCAAAATCATTTATAGATTCAGAGGTAACAGAATTAAGAATTTCTTGTGCCGTGTGATCCCGGCCTAGAACAGGATCACCTTGGTACTGGTGGTGTCGTAAGAGGCGACTAAAGTACGTGGGTTAGAGTCACGTCGCCAGCAATGGCAACACGCATGGGCAGACACGACCGGATCACTACCACCATTTAAAACCGGCGTGAAATAGTGGCTTTATGCCACTGCGTTTCACATCAGGTAATGCCGGGCTCCGGCGCCCAACCCACCTTAAAGGCCGGCAACGCACCTGTAGCTCTCCTGGTGTTGCACGGGGTCGTGGGCGGCGGTGACCACTTACCATCAGGTAACCCGAACGCTCGTTTGCTTTGTCTTTTCCATAAAAAATAAATAAATAATAAGAATTTTATATAATATCATCAGAAGGCATATTTGACATCAGACGGTTATTTAAGCAACTGAAAACTTGACAATATTGAATTGCTATAACTCGAAGCTCTTCCGAAGACAAGCCAAGATGTCTTCTTATCTTCCTCTCCATTATAAATTGTCGTTAGTTACAATAAAAGGAATAAAACACAAGGGTTTCTCCCCGCCCTGCATTGTGAATTCCTACCAGACCACGGCTACAATAATCTTTATTGAACCCTCGGGGATTGTGTGATTTTTCTCAAGGTACTTGTTTGTTGTTTATGTTAAGATTGTATTAGAGAGATGATTCGTGATGTTGATTGTTTTGTGATATCAATATAAGTTATAGATTAGAGCGCACTGCCGCAAAATTCCCGATATGTCAACTTAACGCACGGCACACACCCCGCAGTCACGTCTTAAGTAATTTCTACGTCCAAACAAGGTATTATAACCATAGGTGGACACTACTACATGCACCAGAATTCCAGGACATAAAATTGCAACACATACCTAATCATATACATACCAAGTCGTAGAACCACAGTAATAAATATTATATTAATGACCAACGCCATACGTCTCTTTTTGAAATATTTACGGGCTTGAAATGTTTTACCCTATCTATATGTTGTTTCCGTAAAAGGAGCACTGTCTCTTCCACCCTGTATATAAAACACCGGATGCGACAATCGGGCCACCATACAAAAATGACTTCTCATCAATATGATATTAAATATGTTGATTGTTATTCATAACTAAGTATGCTAATTGTGTATTCCATGCGTGTTATTATTATTTTATATATTTTTTACATCATATCCCAGATAGTAAGCAATACTGTTACACAAATTCTAATAATTTGGCCACCCAATAAAAGTGTCAAACATGATAAATTTTATAACCTTATATGTAATTTTAGAATTTTGTTCTTATTATTAATGTGTTTTAATAGTATGAAGAAGATAATTCTGTAGTAAAAAATGAAAAAGAAGGCGATATGACTTTGTGTTTAGCCAATTACATTATGCAGCAAGATTATGAACCTGAAGATGTCACCATTTTAACTCCTTACACTGGTCAAATGTTTTACATGAAGAAAGTGAGTATATTTTATTAATAGCGTCGTGGCGTATATTTAATGCATTTCTGGCATTCCCTACTTTCCGCCGAATTTCTCGATGGTGTGGTGTGTGGCGGAACTCAACACTGCGATTTGTCTTATTATCAGACCGAGGAAATGAAAATATTAAATAATAACTCATTTCTCTGAATGGGAGACAAACCTATAACCTTCAAAACAAAATAGTTTTGCTTAGTAAAAATAAACATTTTCGTAGTAAATTTTGTCTTCCAAGTGTTCAAATTATTAAAATATACTAAACGGAGATTAATTTAACAAACCTTTTTTTTTGTTATTGTAGGAGAGGGAGAAATATGCTTACTTGTCACAAGTAAAAATCACTGTAGTGGACAATTATCAAGGCGAGGAATCCAAAATAATTTTGCTTTCACTAGTGAGGAACAACGATCAAAATATAATTGGATTCCTAGGAACACCAAATCGAATTTGTGTCGCTCTATCCAGAGCACGAGAAGGTTTATAGCTTTTCGATTTTCTTTATTTGAAAAATTAATATATAATTTCAAAAACAGTACCAAAATTCCCTTCCAAATTTCTGTTTTTTTTTAATAGAGGAAGGGAACTTAAAAAGTACTGTTTGTTTATTAAATTATTTTCATACTTTTACAGGATTCTATATATTAGGGAACATCGATATGTTGAAAAGTAAATCAGAACTGTGGACAAACATTGCTGGTACTTTAGAGAGTTTTGGGAGCATTGGACAAAGCATACGACTCAAATGTGAAACCCACGTCAATGAAATAACGAATGTAGGTGACAGTTAATATGTCATCATTAATTTTAAATATAGAATATAACATTAAACATTACAGTGAGAGATAGAATTCTAAATAAAAAATTTCTACAACTTATACTGGATCGTATGTGTTATAAGTACACATTACGATATATTCCCCTTAATCTTAAAGTTTGTTTAGTCCATGTAGGTAACTGATTTTCAATTTAAATTAAAATCTTTAAAACACAGTTTTTAACCGAACCGTTTTTAAAACACAGTTTTTTCCGAACAATTCAATCCAATGTGAGATTATATAGTATACTTTTTTATGTAGTATATTTATAAAATCAGCATAAATGAACTATGCACCTCAAAAACCTGTAAATAGCACAATAATTTTGGTTTTTAATAGATCTCGTCACCAAATGACTTTGAAAAAGTACCAGAAGGTGGTTGTCTCTTAAAGTGTAATTTCAACCTTCCATGTCATCATTTGTGTCCACTTGTTTGTCATGGTTACGATAAGGAACATTCTAAGGCCATATGCCCATACAAGTGTGAGAGGTAAGATTTCGATTTTTCTCAGCTTCACTCTGTATTTCGCATGTAGCAGGATAGGCAGAGGGAGCATAGTGATGATACACTCCGCTCTCCACTTTCCGCCGAGTTCTGAAGAGAGAGCGAAAAAATGAGAATGTTAAACTTCAATCAACTATTGATGAACGAGTGTACAGTTGATCGTTTAAGTGTCGAGTGAGAATTGAACCCACAATTGTTCGTTCACACGCTTGTATTTCTGCCACGACTGGCGTCTAGGTTTAGATAGTAGGATAGTGTCTGGCACTATTCTGCATGTTTTATTATTTAAAGTGACTATGGTTATGAGTGCTCGCCGCCGGTTTTCAAAGAGGCGCAGGTTCAAATCCCGCTACGTTCAAATATTTTTACGTTTTCCTAATAAGTACTTTCTTTCCAACTCGTAAGTGTGGAATAGCACTTTAAAAAAGTTAATAATATAAAAAAAATAGTATTCTCTCTTTCCAAAATTGGGGTAACGGAAATTCGTAAAAATCTACCTACAGAGATGCTAAGTAATAAGAATTTTAAATATGGAATAACACTTTAAAAATGTAAAAGATATTTCCTCTTTTTTTTTAAATTATACAATTTCTCAATTATTTATTTTTAGGATTATATGTGAGCTTTCACACGTTTGTCCATTAATGTGCAAAGTTAAATGTAAGCCTTGTGTGCAATTGGTGGAAAAGGAATTACCCTGTAAACATTTGAAACAAATCTATTGCTATCTGGACCCGAGTTCTCCACAAATCAAGTGTCTTGTTAAAGTTACCGTTAAGCTGCCGAACTGTGAACATGAGGTAAGCAGTCTACATTGCCGTGGTAATGTATAGAATATCGAATTATACATGTATGACATGATTGTTGACAGTTGTAATTTAAATGTGAATGTATTATTTTAGATAAAGAAGCCATGTCACATAGACATAAATGAAGTAAAATGTCCAGTTCCGTGCGACCTCCGCGTTGAAAGCTGTGGGCATGCTTGTACGCGCAGCTGCCACGTGAACGACGATCCTGATCATGTCAAAGTAACAATAAAGCTTATACTATTATTAACAATAACACCTTAGTGCTTTATATTACACCTAAAAAATGTATTCTTTTCAACTTCCCTGTATTCTGCAATAGTACGGTAGGCAGATGTAACATAATGTTATGACACTCCGTTCTCCACTTTCAGTCGAATTTTCCATGCATTGTGTGTTGAGTGGCGCAACTCAACGCCGCGCTTTGCCTTGTTACCAAAGCGAAAACATAAAAATATTTATAAAAACGAATTCATTCCCCCGAGTGGGAATCGAATCCACAACCATTGCGTTTACAGTCGCACTTGTGCCACTGCGCCTCGACTGCCTCGACTTATATTTTATTATTTACTAATTTATTGTTCTGCTTGTTTCTCCTACAAATAAATAAAACTAACTCTTCTTTTCGGTCCGGGTTTTGTTTAATGGTCTTTAATAACCTATTTTTTTTTTAAATGGATGGAATGTCGAATAACTCTCCTGAAATTTAAGATTTACAATTAGATTAAAATTAAAACTGAAAATGTATCAAGCTTGAATCAAATACATTTTAGTACTCCTGTCCGAAACCTTGTCTCAAAAGAAAAAAAGGATGTACGAGTATTTCGAACGATGAGGAAGAATGTAGACTACACAAATGCAGCAAAAAATGTCACGAAACTTGCGAAAACTGTATAGTTGAAGTAAGTCTTAAAAAACTAAGTGTTAGATAGTACTTTCCTTGTGTAGTAATAGTGTCGAATATATTCAATATATAAACAGATATATAAGTTAATAATATGATAAATGAATTTTATTAATATTTTTTGTAGGTAATTAAGAAACGAACATTGTGCAAACATAAGGAACGTGTCCCTTGTTCAAAGAGCCCAGATGAAAAACCATGTCTTAAAAAATGTGCAAAGAAACTGAAATGTGGACATTTTTGTAAAAAAATATGTTTTGAAGTATGCGAATGTAGGCAAAAGGCAAGTTTATATTAATAAAAAAGTTTTACCATTGCTTTGCTAATACTGTGTATAATTTGCGTAAAGTAACAATATGTGAAAGTAATTTGATTTATTTTTCATTAGGTAGTGAAAACTGTAGTTGAGTGTGGACATGAAATAGTAGTCGAATGTAAGATTAAGGCAGAGCAAAATCTTTGCACACAAATGTGTAAGAAAATGCTATCATGTGGCCACCCTTGCCGTCAACATTGTAAAGATATTTGTGATGAAAAGAAATGCGCCGAAATAGTTCTCCGGCCCTGCGACTCGCCATGTGGCCATAAAATTAACTTACCGTGCAACGTTATGTCAAAATTCTTAGAAGGTTCGTATATTTAAACGAATAAGAACGTGCAATTTAAATACTATTGCCAGACACTCCCCTACACTAACGTTACTATACATAATTTGAATATGTGAAGGTACGTTGGAGCCGGCGTCGCTGATGCAGTACTGCACCGTAGCGTGCGGCGCGCAGCTGGCGTGCGGGCACGCGTGCGCCGGCGACTGCGCGCGCTGTCTGCGCGGCCGCCTGCACGTGCCCTGCTCGAGGCGCTGCCAGCGCACCAACATCTGCGGACATGAGTAACTAATTTTTTGTACAGGGTGGAAGTGTCAGCACCACTTTAAATGAAACGATAGTTTCAACTACTCCATAAAAGTTTCCGTTAAAGGAGCGCTGCCTCTTCCACCCTGTATATTTGGCTTACGCAAGCGCCGGATTTTGCTGGGCCGTACTTTAACGTTTAATATCTCAGTAATATTTTTAGACAGGTAAATAATAAGACTAGAACTTTTATCTCGATCTACCCTTATTGTAGATATGCTGATAACTAAAAATGGCTGACTCATTTCGTTGCATTGCATGTTGAGTGGCGGAACTCATTGAATTTGATTCAATTCAGGGAAATGATACAAATTAAACATTCATTTAAAATTGAGAAAGTTACTAAAATCGCTTGGTCAATAAATTAGCAGAAGTTTTACTTATTTCTTGTGTGTAAAACATTGTTATTATATAATTCTATGTAAAGCTGTGAAGAGCCGTGCAGTCAGGTGTGTCCACCGTGCTATAAGAAGTGTGAGGTGCGATGTGAGCACGCGCGCTGCTCGCGCCCCTGCGGCGCGCCCTGTGTGCCTTGTCGTGTAAGTAACCGACTGAAAGTTCTCGCCGCTAACTTTTTGCTTATATCAACAAATTGTTATAATTCAGAGCAATAACCGTTGTGTCCGTGCTCGTGTCCCAGGAGAGGTGCAGCCGGCGGTGCCCGCACGCGCGCTGCACGCGGCAGTGCCGGGCGCCGTGCGAGGTGGCGGCGTGCGCGCGGCGCTGTGCGGCGCTGCTGGCCTGCGGGCACGCGTGCCGTGGCCTGTGCGGCGAGCCCTGCCCCGACATCTGCAATATCTGCCGCCCCGAACAGTTTCCCACCGACTTTCTCGGTGACGCCTTCGACGATGACGCCATGTACGCACTTTATCGTTTGTTTTAAATATACATAAGTACTATTTTAATACTATACTATACTAATAATAACTTAACAGGATACGGCCTTTAAAAAAATTATAAACCTAATCAGAAAATCATCGAACTAAAAAAAAATCTTTCAAATTTTAGGTTTATCGTACTGAAAGACTGTGGCCACGTATTGGAATTCGAAACTCTCGAAAGTCTAATAAATAGTAAAAGCGAGGTTATATCGCTCCCGGCATGCCCAATTTGTCGAAAACCCATCATAAATACACATCGCTACAAAGATATAGTGAATCATCAGATAGAAACTGAAATTAATCCCATTAAGGAACGCGTATATGGAACGAAACAACAAATATACGATACTACGTTGAAATTGAAAGAAAAACTATCAACTATGGATCAAAAAGCAATATATAAAGGTAAAAATACAATATTCTTTATTTTATTTTAAGTGTTGTTGTCAACCACAAAATATATTTAAACTAACAATTTGTATGATAAGGATAGTTTCACAATTAATTAGCAAATAATAAATAATTGATGATTAAAATCCCAGAAAAAAGTAAAAAGATTTCTAGAAGTAAATAAACAATTACAATAGAATTAATAATCTTCAAACGTCTCTACATATTTTTCTAATATCACGGCTAAGAACATTTTGGATAGTCTTTAAACTAAATTTAAGTCAGTTTGTCCGTTTGGGAGCTACGATGCCACAGACAGACATACATAAAACTTTAACACCGATCTATCTTAGTCAGGTGTTAAAAACACTTATTTAAATAAAAATTATATATATTTCAATTAACGTAAAATGCGGCTAATATTTTTTTAACATTCCTGGTTGAATTAGTTTTATCATACGGAAATAGTTTTATTATATAGCTAGGTTATTTCCGTTGCGAAGGGGGCGAAAAAGATCTTCATCATAGCGAAATCCATTCTTTCTAAACAGGAAATATAAATATTGCTTAAACATGACTATGCCAGAAACAGCATAAAAGCTTAACAACAATCTAATCATTTTATAATTTTTCCTAGGGTCCCTGTAAAAGGAAAGAAAAGAACCTTATAGGATCATTTCATGGTCTCTGTGCCCGTCAATCCCTCTGTTAAAACCTTTTTCCTCATGGCTAGCATGCGTAAAGGTCGACGTTTACAATCCCCAAAAGCCGAAACTTACATTACCATATAAAGTGAATAAGTCATCAAATTTAGATATCCTTTAATCTATAGTCATGAAATTGGTACAGAAATTCCGGTTTTAATTCATAGTACCTCATTTCGTATACATTTTTCTTACTTATATCGTAGGAACAAACTATACATTTTGAAGTAAATTTTATTACCAGAGCAAAATGCTGTGGTATATTTTGTTCCTACAATATAAGTAAGATCATATAAATAAAAAATAAATCAGCTTTACGCTGTATCCCGCACACTGCAGAGTAGAGGCAGAGGCAACCTAGTGTTAAGACAGTCCATTCCGCACTTTCTGCCCTCCCGAATTCTGGAGGCATTGCGTGTTGAGTGGCAGAAACGCCGCGCTTTGCCTTGACACCAGAGCGAAGAAATGAAAATATAAATTTAAATAATTATTTCATCTCCTCTAATGGGAATCGAACCCACGACCAGTCGGTTTTATAGTCACACTTTATGCCCCTGCGCACACGACTGGTCCTTATTAATCATATTATAAATATAATAACATTTTCTATAAAATTATATCCATATATTTCAATGTGTGTTGTGTTCATTCCATTTTGGAAATGGAATAGCAATTCACAAACGATAAGTTCAAGTATACTTTAGATAAATATAATTTTTCCTTTTCTTATTATAAACGTTTTTTTTTTCAGATATGGCTTTCTCCGTCTGGAAACGTTCTATCACCAAGTTATCCGCTTTCGCTAATAGAAAAAGGAAACACTCTTTATTACAGTTAAACATGTTTTTTATACAAATTGAAATATTGGAATTGTTATCAGAAATTTACGATAAATTTAAATCATCCAATTCAACTCACCTGCTCAATAATATCATAGATCAGTACTCTATTATTTGCAACACTCTAACGTGTAACATACAAAAAATAAGCGAACAGCAGCAAATGGACATCGCAAAGGAAATAAAACGCACGAATTCGATTGTAAATCTTTCTAAAATAATTGGCCACCCAACTTACCTATCTAGCAAGACACTACCGAACATAGAAAAAGCTGCCAATGATGCAAACGAAGCTATCTTGGGATTCAATACATTTAATGAAGATACTGCTATAGAGTCTCTGAAGAAGCTACAACAAGTCCTTAAGGTGTTTGGTGCAATTTCTAAGCAAGAACGAGATTTAATCGTTAGAGCTATTGGTGCTAAAGCAGGGTCATGGTATAAATGTCCTAACGGCCACTTTTATAATATAAGTCATTGCGGTGGAGCGATGGAAGTGTCCAAATGTATAGAATGTAAAACTTCTATAGGAGGAAGAAACCACGCATTACTTGCAGGCAACAGTCACGCATCGGAAATTGATAATTCTAGTTACGCCGCTTGGTCCGAAGAAGCTAATAATATGGCAAATTTTGACTTAAATAACTTATTTTAAAATATATATTTTTTGAAAAAACCAAAAAAAAACGTACTACAAGCACTGTATCAATAATCATACAGATTTATGTTAATAGGCGTATTATGTTTAATGTCTTTGTTGATATTGTTGTTCTACTAATTATGCTTAAGAGTGAAATGTGTGTGGCACGTATTATTTTTATTATTCGTTTTGTATTCTAATTTTTAATTTGATTTTTTGTATTTTATATTGTTTATAATATGTACCTTGTAATGGATATTCTGAAATATATTAACCATAGTAAAGATGCATTTCTTTAACACAACTTACAACTCTTTGCAAAAAACAATCTAAAATTGTTTATTTTCTATTTATTTTTGGGAAAATGTAAATTTTCATACTAAAGCTTCGATTGGGAAATACCTTATAGGTTTTGATGATGCGGCGAATAAAGTTAACAAACTTAAGTTTGCGGGCATATACATTTATTTTATATAAAATGAGCAACAAATATAAGTTTATGATTTTTTACCATGAAATATGGATTTTTTGCCTTTATCTTACTTCATTCTAAATTTCATAACTGAAGGCTTATTGTAAGAACACTCTAGGTTTTGATAACTCCGCGAATTTCATACAAAACGAAGCAAAACCGATACATATGTGCTCATATCTTTTGATACTTCAACGCTATCTCAAGGTAAGTGGTTTTGACGGACAACAAGATAAGGGTCCTTCTTTTGAGGTACAGAACCCTAATAGTCGATTAGTTACTCTAGTTTGGTTATCTATACTGTTATATTATCAAATAAATCGTAATTTAAGTGTTTTGTAAATTGATTTTCTTTTGCTTGTAAAATCAGATCCATTCATCTACTCAAAAAGCTAATGAAATCATTGTCTTCAACCAGCGTCATTGCTGTCTTTTACCATTTGCTGGCAATGACGTCTCTATTAATGATGTTTTTACGTAAAACACATTGGAACTTTATCAAAATATCCTTCAAAGTACATGAAATGTGCTGATTACAGATGTTATTCCAACTGTTAATATAAGTATATATTAACGATTGCCAAAACATTTTTAAGCTTAAAGTAGTAAATAAAAATATCAATGACTTAATGAGCTAAAATTAGGAGAAAGCAATTTAAGACTTATTTCTAAATTGTTAAGGTTTCCGTGGCGGCCGTTGAACCTTCGGAAAAAGCTCTGCATGCTAACATTATTATAACCCAAAATAAACAGTACGTTAGATAACGTCTTTTCGTGGCAACATTTAAAACAAAAGCTTGCTCGATCAATGACCTTATTTTCTAAACTTTTTTTGCGATCGATATTTGTGTAGCTACACTTAAATTATGAGCACGTTTCATTATTAAACATTTTAAGTATGTACTTATTTCATTGGAAGTAGCAAAAAAATTTAATATAGTTTAATTATGAATATTTTTGAAAAGAAATTAGCTAAGAATACACCAAATCTCTACGTAAAGTATTAAATTTTTTGAAGATTTGTTCTTAAAATATATTTTTGTATACTCTTAATCATTTAATAGTTCTACCACTCAACACGCAATGCTTCCAGAATTTGGCAGAAAGTGGGGAACGGAGTGTCT
>DWAO01006101.1:0-11190 GCA_018230605.1 Heliconius congener
AACACTAGGTTTCCTCTGCCTACCCTGTTGTGTGCGGGATACAGCGTGAAGCTGAAGCTTAAAATAAAATAATTATTAAATAACAATAACTTTTCTCCAAATTGCCATCGAATTTAAAAGCGCATATTTACAGATAAACAGTTTATTATTATATATGAAATGAAATAAAATCTCGGTAGCGAGACCAACTTTTATAGTTTTCTATATGAGTTTATTATAAACTATAACTATATGGGTTCGGGTAATGAAACGGTAATAAATTTAATAGTTCTAGTAGAAATATAAATGTTGTAATCAAATGCAAGTCGCGGCGCAGGGGCAGAAGGGGTGCCTGTAAACGCGACTGGTTGTGGGTTCGATCCCCACTCGAGGAAATGGAATATTTATTTACATATATACGTCAATTTCTTCGCTTCCAGTGACGAGGCAAAACGCGGTGTTGAGTTCCGCTACTCAACACGCAATGACTCCAGAATTCGGCGGAAAGTGAGGAACGGACTGTGTTAACACAAGGTTCTCTATGCTGTGTGCGGGATACATAGTGAAGCTGATTTATCTTGTTTTTGCACATCAAATCAAAATTTTATCCATTATCTAACATAATTACACTTAAAATTATACCTATAGATATAATGAAACACAAAATTACATATCCTCTCAACTATGAAGGTAATTTCATCTGAGAGATGGCTGCAAGAAAGCGCAGCGTGGTGCAGTGTTCCATTGACCCACAATGAACTGACACACAAACTGTGAGTCGCGAGTCACCCGCCACTTCCGCGGCTGCGCTCGTGACCTCCCGTATGGAAGTAAGATGAACTAACATCTAGTTTGCTATGCGAAGTCGTTATTTTTCAATATTTGTAGGTGTATCGAAATAAAAAAAAATGGTTCACGCTGTATTCCGTAAACGGGTAGGTAGGAATCTAGTGTTGAGACACTTCGTTCATTTTCCGCCTTATTTTTTTGATGTTGCGTTTTGAGTAGCACCAGCTCACCAGCGCGCTTTGTCTTCTTGCTTTAGCTAGGAAATGAAAATAATTAATTCCACCAAGTGAGAATCGAATCCACAACCGTCACAACTACGACTACGTCACGTCACAATTACAAGAACTATTATTTATTTTCACTCAACTATTACCGCAGTTCGCAGTCTTTAGTAAGAATCTAATCAAAGGTTGCCAGCTTTTATAATTTGATTTATCTTGGCGTCTTTGTTGTCGCCGGAACTTAACTAACAATAAGAACTAGTGGAATGACTTACCTTTTAGTTAATTATAGTATAATAATAATCTAATAGAACTTTGATAGATGTATTAATATCTATACGAAAATGTTCGTTTTCGTTATACATATATAGTAAAATTGAGGTGGGTCGTGGCACATGGGCACAGAGAGTAAACGCGTACTGGTTGCGGGTTCGATATTTATTTAAATTTATATTTCCATTTCTTCGCTCTGGTATCGAAGTAAAACCTTCAGAATTGGTGTCTCTTAACGCTAGTTCCCTCTGTATAACCTGCTGTGTACGGGATACAGTGTGAAGCTGTTTTATATATACGATAGATATAATTCTTCACCTCATAGTGAAGAATTCAGTTCTTGTATTAGTTTTATATTTCAATTTACGTTCTTTCTTTCACGGCAAGATAACCAGTTCTCTGCTTAATGCCCAATTTTCGAAACATAGGGTGCGTCTACGAAAACGGAAAAATAAAAAAATTGTGTACCGACTAATTGCTAAACGATTGTACCAATAAATATAAATAATCCCCAAAATTAAATATAAACCCATAACTATGAAAATTAGTCTACATAGCCTACAACGGCTGTGCTACATTTATGATTATAAAACAAAGGAAGTTCCATACTAAAAAGTAAAAAAAAGAGATATGATTAAGTCAAACTGGTACCTTATTAAGACAAAAAGAATATCGAGAGTGAATTAAAGTTACAAACGAGTGTTTGCGTACTATGTTGCGGCGCGAAATCTAGAATTCGAGTTAAGTTTACATTTTTTACTCTTCTTTTGATCTTCTTTTTCTTCTTCTTTTTTAACAAACCTAAATGCGTATACGCATGCAATATTTTACTTAGTATGTTTACTGACTTTCTATTTATCTATTTGAAAAACAAAAATACAGTTTGTTATAAAATTTATATATATTTTTTAGGCTTTTATGATTTAAAAAAGCTGTATAGCAGAGGCCGTCGTAGCGCAAAGGCACAAGCATGTCACTATAACGTAACAGTTGTAAGTTCGATTTCTACTTGGGGGAACGAATTGTTATTTATTAATATTTTCATTTCTTCGCTCTGGTACCAACGTTAAAGCGCGGCGTTGACTTCCACCACTCAACATGCAACGCCTCGAAAGTTCAGCGGAAAGTGGAGAACGAAGTGTCTTAACACTAGGTTCCCTCTGCCTATCTAGCTACATACGGGATAAAGCGTGAAGCTAAAAAAAACGTATAGCTTTTTGTGTCAGCAATACAATTGTCAACAGAGCCTCTATCCCCTATTATATTATGTTATTAACAGAACGAAAATAGAAAAATGAACGTCATGGCAATTTGAAAACAAAAAAGATGTTATACCAGCCTTAGCTACGAGTTACTATAGCTATAATACCGATATGCTATATTCACACTTATTCTAATCATATTAAAGACGATTGTTCTGCGGAAAGAAGGAATATCTAATATTGCGAGTGGGGAAACCGCATGGAAGGGTTCACTGAGCCTCATTTTTATCGCGTTCCCACAATCTCCCGTCAGTTATATATAGAGTTTACTCTGTAATCAATTCTATTAGGCATATCAATAAAGGTTAAGAGCTTCCTCCAATTATTATGAATAGTAAAAAATGCAAAACACAAGAAGAAGAAATTACGCAGGCGAAGTTAAAATTGTCTATTTTTATTGTGCCTAAAGCTATATTCCACCCTACTGTATGGACGTACAAGACTAGGTAGTCTTGTACGCTATTATGAAACTGGTTGGATCGATGATTATTACAGCGGAAATATTGTTTAAAAATAATAATTATATTTAGATACATAGATTTTTATATTATCTAAATATAATAATTATATTTAGATACATTAACAGGGAACATGGAAACCCAGTTAGTGTTAAGACACTATGTTCCCGTTAAGACACATCCGTTCCACGCAACGTTACTAGAGCGTGAAATATGAAATATTTTATTTCCTCGAATGGGAATCGAACTTACAACCTGTAGTGTTTACAGTCACATGCTTGTGCCGCTGAGCGTTAAATTAATATCCCAGAAACAAATCAAGAAACAACTTTATTTAATGAAAAAATGTATATAACATGCAATTACAAAAAAATATAAAATTAAAGATCTTTATAACACTTTATCACAATAAAATTTTAATGATAATAATAAACGGTTTTCTGCTATTTTACAACAACATTATTTATCTTTAATCACGGTTTTATACCATAATTTGTTGCGTTTACCCAGTTTTATTAGTAATATATTTAATGAATACTGTACTTATTGTTGTTTAAAAATAATATATTTAACAGTTTTAACGCAGGTGTATTAAGCGCACGCGATATGAGTGTCATTATAGGTTTCTGCTGCGACGCGTAACTTAGGAAGTATTAATAGGCACTTTGAGCGATATAAGCGAAAGCAGTAAAAAATCGTAAGAAAATTACACAGACGTTTACAAAATGCTAATTTTAGTTTACTATTGAAAAATAATCTCTTTCAGTTAGATGTTTCTCTTGAAGAAGAATATAAAATTATCTTATGTATCAGTCAGGCCCGTCTTGGCGCAGAGGCTCAAGCGTGAGGAGAATAAATGCCCATAACCTGTCGTGGGTTCGATTCCCACTTGAGGAAATTAAATATTTTCATCCATTCAGAATTCCGCGGAAAATGAGGTACAAAGGTTGTTAATACTAGGTTCCTCCTGTCTACCCTGTGCGGGGTACAGCGTGACGCAAAAAAAACTTTAATATTGAAATATACCATTTTATTCACTTATTTCTAAGATACAACAAAACATAATAAATATTTATAGCTTCACAAGCCAATGACGCCGTAGGGAAGCCTCCAGATCGGAACAGTTTCTGGCCGAGCAACCAACCCGCTATTACCGTTCGGTAGTGCGTGAAGGCGTTAAAATAATTGATGTTTCCGATTATTGTATGCTTTGTGAAATCAAAATGGCTCTCCGCTTACGACCTCGATAGATGGTGATTACGCTGACGGGCTATGATATTAAGTGAGCATGACAAGTGGAATGGTAATGATGGTTTTAAAGACGGTGTTAAGCTTCGAAAATGATATCTGAATCTAATTTATGATGTATTATTTATTAACTACTTGTGAATTAATATATTGTTATGGGCACAGTGTAGAGAAAGCGGCGGTCGTGTGATGTGGTTTTATACTTTTTCTAGAATAGTAGTCGAGTTAAGGCACTCCGTGTCTTACTTAATTTTTTTAGATATTGCGTCTGCGCAGAAGTAAATTCGCTTTGCCCACTAGCACAGAATGAAAATATGTTAAATATTATCATTCCCCTGAGTGGGGATTGAACCCACTGAGCTATCATTTTTACAATCAGGCTTTGTTGCACTGCGCTACAACGGCCAGTAGTAGCAGAGATGAATTTTGAAAGTAAATTTAGAACTAAAACGTCTCTGTTAGTCTAACATCTAAACTACTTATGTAAGTTGTTTTATAATTTTCAACAAATGTTTTAAGTTCAATAAATATACAAAATTATAGGTGAAATCGTACAAATCGCTATACGCGGCCCACGTTTCGTTACTTATTGTAACAATGTAAAAATCTTAACGATTTTATATTGCCCTTTCTCTGTGAGCTTTCTATTTTAGCGTTTTGCGGTATTTTTTTTACGGTTTTTGTTTGTTTTTCGTTTTACATAAGTTATTTATGGGTATGTTTATTGCACTGTTGTATTAAGCATGGACGTTTAAATTTATAGGCTTAATGGTAAATTGTAGCCATAAAGTAAATATAATATATTTTTTTAGCTTCTCGGTGTATTCCGCACACAGCAGGATAAGCTAAGGGAACAGCAGGAGGGAACCTAAGGTACTTCACACTTCGTACCCTATTTTCCGCCGAACCGATAGTCCTTTTTTTAATACTTTATTTCCTAAGTGGGAATCAAACCCACAACTTGTCGCGTTTACACGCTCTAGCCCCTGCGCCCGACTCATTATAAATAGATCTGATAGATTATAAATCTTTAAAATTAATCATATATCCCAATTTTTTTTTCTATTACATAAAAACAAAAAATAATATAAAATTTACGATATATTTAAACTATAATTAGACACAGCTATTGAATAAGACATTCTAGTCTAAGAAAACAAGAAACTATACAAAATCCACGCTGTGCAATATTGACAAAGAAGACAAAATGTAACAATAATAGAAAAATACTTGTACAAACACGAATAAATGGCGTTAAAATAGATAGATGAGACGAAAATCTGGCACAAATTCTTTTGCGTCACGAAAATTGTTAAACAACCGGGTCGAGTGCAATCACTACGCTGAGAAGGTCTTTTTTTGCTGAAATAAGTCGTCACGTAGGTGGCACGTGCCTCTATTAGACGGGAATTTGGAAAGCATACGCCCTTATATGTAATACTATAATTGAATACGTAAATCTTAATTGTTAGTATAATACTACTTAATTCCATGTATCGATAGTATACAATAGATTCGATGGAAAGTAAACACTTAAATGGTTTTTATGGTAAACTTAACGATTCGTAATACAGCTATAATGTAATTGACGTGAGCTGCTTTATGTTTTTAGTTTCTATTGTTTTCAGCTTATCTGTATCGCTCATACATGGGTAGGCAGAGGGAACCTAGTGTTAAGACACTTCGTTCCCCAGTTTCCGCATTGCGTAGCGGAACACAACGCCACTTTTGGTCTTGTTACCAAAACTAAAAAAGGAAAATATTTTATAAATATAATAATAATTAATTTCTCTGAGCGCGAATCGAGCCCACAACCGTCGTGTTTACAGTCACTTTATGTTTGACGCTGTTTACACTTCAACATTGCTGTTCTTAGTTCTGGTTCTTGCCATCAATCCATTGTGTGACCATCATTAATAATAGAACCGCGATATAGTTTTTATCTTTCACTGTGTTCATAAAATTTATTTATTGCACTAATTGACCGCGACAGATATGGATCGCCTATAAGCTGATGATTATTAAATTCTGCATTTATGCAAAAAAGAACCACAATAACTCGCGCATTTCACATCGAAGACAGGCTTTTGATATTTAAATCCTTAACCAATTTTAAAGCATCTTCTTAATCTGAACTTAATCGAACATGTCACTTTTAGAATTTAACATGAACACGCTCCGTTGATAAATCGATAAAATCTATTAATTCCTTTAATTAGATCCATTTAAAGTTATTACCTCTTGGACAGGCTACATGAGGTTCCTAATAATAAATAAGCGCCAGACTGTTATCAGATTATTCTGTTTGTAATTTAATTAAGCTGTAGTGACGATGGTATCTAAAGAAATTTTATATACGGCCGCAACGATAATAATACGCGAAGCTGAGAAAAGTTGCTTTGTCTACGTACACAATAAATAGAAAGTGTATGGCAACTAAAAATACGAGAAGCATTCAAAATACACACAAATGTGTATCTTGATACTTGAAAGTCGATTCGCAATATCGCTTTTATTTGTGTTATGTTTATATAAATGAATGTACAATAAAAAAAAATATGGAGGCCAGTCGTGGCGCAGGGGCACAGGCGTGTGACTGTAAACGCGAGGCGATGTGGGTTCGATTCCCATTGAGGAAATTAAATATTTAATATTTTCATTTGCTTGCTCTGGTGCTGAGGAACAGCACGGCGATGATTTCCGCCACTCAACACCCAATGACTTCAGAATTCAGCGGAAAATTGTGGAAGTGTGTAAATGAGAACAGAGTGACTGTACACTAGGTTCCCAGGTTCCTACCCTGCCATATGAGGTATACAGGGAGAAACTAAAAAAAATCTTTTCTATTTCTAAACAGTGTATTAGCGAAACATGCTCTAATGCCGTCTATTATGTGCATGTTGTAAACAGAATTGGACGTCTTATTGTAGAAGAAAATTGGTACCATTCAGGCGGTAATCACGAGGATGATTTCACAAAGCTAGTTAATGACAGCTGTTGATTCCTTGCCTTTCATTCTATTTAAATACTAGTAGGCTTGTCTTGTCTTTATTTTAGTATATCTGCAATTCTGCACGCTAAGTATAAGTTCGCGATATATTATATTATAAGAATAGACTTTAAAGTTATTATAAGTAATTTTTACGCGGAAACCCCAATATCTTATAGTTATAAAAATATTCTTTGATAAATACTATTATTTGTATTTCAAATACAAAACGGAATAAACGAAAAGACAAACAAAAATGTTAATTATCTCGATACCATTAAGTTAACAAAGTTAATATAATATCACAAATATCCAATCAAATATAAGTATAAAAAAACACTACAACACAAATTATCAACTTCTACTATAAATACTTATAGATAAAAATTTCTTAGTGGATGCGGAAGCCAGCCCCTGCGTTTCAACAGGGCATTAAGCTTGGCAATCATCGCGAACTGAGCAATTTCCAAGACCTTAGCCATAGCGAGACCATCCGTGAATAGTATGGTAGTCTTCTTATATTTTTCATAGATCAGTACTGACTGATAATATTAAGATTTATCGCCGATAATTTTAGTATATAAAGTAAACAGAAAATAGAAGAAAAAAGAGATTTCTACAATACATTTACAGTTTCTTATCGATTTACAGAATCTTAACAATTTTACTGAATTAATATAAAATAGTTTAAACAAATTGTTTTATCTGAGGCATAGCTCACATAGAAGCGTCTATTACTCCACTATCAATTCAATCGACTAGATAGTCACGAGCTTTCATTATTTTGCAAATATTGCGAACAGAATGTTAATTTATACTAAAACGTGACGCCGCCGGGGAGACGACCATAAAGATGTTTAAAGTGAAAACACCAATTTTATGGGTAATCCATGGGTTATTTTCGTAGTTGAGATATTTTGCAGGCCAAAGATATCAAATAAACTTTACTTACTTTCTACAGATTATATTTTACTCGAACATACGATTGAATTTTAAAATTTTGGTCGTACAACATTAATTTTAATAGTATATAGTGCGAAACTATTTCTCGATTATAATTTCAACTCGATAAGAATCGTTATACAACCATAGATAAATAATTTAGTCGCAAGTCACTCCTACGCAAATTGCCATAATTTGCATTTACCACTTCCTGCGGGAACGTCTCATGTTTGTGTAGAAGTATATAGGAAGGAAACGTGAATCAATACAGAGGGCAAATGTATTTTCCTTGTACAATTAATGCCAGTCTACTAGAGATAGCGGATAGACATGCGATGAAAAGTAAGACGGCACGATGCTATTATAATGTTGCCATTGTATATATTTTGTATTGATTAAGATTGCTTCTATCTATTCAGATTACTTCGTTAGATGTTAAGTTAACGGTCACGTTGTTCGCAAGATATATAATTAAGGTTAGTTTTTCTTAGTCAGTGGTGGTGCAGGGACACAAGCGTGGGACTGAAGCTCAACAAGTTGTGGGTTAAATTCCCACTTGACGATATGAAATATTTAATATTTACATTTCTCCGCTCTGGTGCCGAGGTAAAGCTCGGCGTAGAGTTCCGCCACTTAACTCGCAATACCTATAGAATTCGGCGAAAAATGGAGAACGAAGTTCCTTAACAATAGATTGTGTGTTCAAACAGAAAAACCATTATCAATTCAAAATTAACTTTCATATCTACAAGATATGATATGATATATTTTTTTTATATATTTTTCATATAATCTCATATTAAAATTATAGCATCTTGCACGGTGATCATAACGTATACGTGACTGTTAGTGTTCGATCCGTGATTTACGGGTTGACGCCCAACTGGACACGCACGATTGGTTATTACGCATGTTGTATTATGTGACCAGTTTCTCATATTCTTTTTTCTCATATCCAGATCCGTACCGTACTGGTTGCTAGTGCACTCCATATCATGAAAGATTACTGCAATTATCGGTCTCATTAACTTGTTTGTGACATGTTACATGATGTTCATATAGAGCGTTTGATGATCAAGATTAATATTTTTAAAGACTCTTTATAAAAATGTATAAAGCTAATAATAAGGTTTTGTCTAGCACATATCAAGGTTAAGCTGAGGAACTTAGGAATCTAGTGTTGGGACACTCTGTGCCTATTAAAATTTTCGTTCACCACTGGCAGCTTTGAGCGTAGAGTGGCGGAACTGAACGCTGCACTTTGTCCGGTTACCAGAGCGAGGAAAATGGAAATATAAAATATTTCAATCCACCGAATAGAAAATGAACCCACAGCCATCTCTTTTATAATCGCACAGTAGGATATTAACTATATAGTTACTTATTACATACTTTCGAACATCAAATAGAATGAATAAAATATATGGGCATTTATAGTGGTTTCAATGAGAGAAATTCTGTCGAGAGAGCATTCAAATACCAACGTTAAACAATACTAAATATCTCGTGAATACTCTGTATGGACAATTTACATGGTTAGCGAGGATTCTAACAAAATACAAAACACAAAATCTGAAACATTTATAATGTTTAAATCTATTTGTGGAGCTCAGGCACGCTAAGGAAATGATATTTTTAGATTAGTAAAGTAGAATTCGCATACAACATGTAATCACACTTTTTAATACCAGCCTTTAAGTTCTAATACTATTTACAGTTGATACTAAATTAGTTCTTGAGAAAATTCATCGTATAAAAACGAACTTATCGAATAAGTGTCACAGAACATGACGACGGAGATTAGTTATTAAAACGGGATAACCTTTATAGGTCTTTCTTAGAATACCTAACAGATATCTATCTGGCTTCAATGACTTGGACACAAAAACCGTCGGCTAAGCTTCATTACGTAAAGTACGACAAATTGCAATTTGCTATTCCACATTATGCGTAATAATGAGTCGGGCAACGGTCGTTCTATATACCTACTCATATATAATATACTACTATTACACCAGCGTTATTGGACATCCCAATTTTCGTGGGACGTCCCGGTTTTTGGTCCAAAAATTAAATGTCTGAATTAAGACAGGGCTATTCATGGATTGTTCCACGTACTGTAAAAAATCTTTTTTCTTTCTTTTAAATTTTCAATGGATAGTAATAATTTCATTGAAATACAAATACATATATTCGGAAGTTATATACAACTACTTTGAAGACTGAATCCAGATGAGCAATCCAAAATAATATCATTTACAGTGACTTTTTTTTTAATGAAAAGCATTTTATATACATATATCACCATTGGAAGTTTTATTTAGAACCAATATTTTTTGAAAATTTATTTTGAAATAAAGGGATAAATAATAAATAAAATACTAATTATTAAGCGTTTGTCCCGCTTTTGGCGAAAGAATCTCGCTTTTTACTCAACATGTTTAAAAATTCCGCATTTCACTGAGATACAATCTGATAACAGTATAACATACAACATATGGAAGTAGATTAAATGTTCCGAGAACATTTTAAAGCGAAGCTAGAAACGTTGAGGCCTGGAATCGACGCCACGAGCCAATTACGTATCATTAGAGTATTTATTACAGTAGGGATGGAGAGTAAAATGTGAAGCTGCGTCTACTCGACCGGCGCTCGGGTGAGCGTGACATACGATCGGTTCCGCCTTATCGGACCATCGGTTCCCTGTACACCGCACGCGCCTTTGCATACTTAGATGAAGCATCATCGATACCGACTTCGATATCGGAAAGTATTGCTGTACGCACTACATATCTCGGCTCCAACATGTTGAATAGATTATGCTGAAACAGTAGATGGGTATCTCTATTTACGAACTTTCTCCCCTTGTTGTTCTATTCTTTTTTCCTTACTGCATAAAAGCTTTTTAGATTGTTTTTTATATTTAATACATATAATAATTATAATGAGGTGAAATTAACAATGAAGTGACATGACATCAGCTTCACGCTGTATCCCGCACACTGCAGGGTAGGCAGAGGGAACGTAGT
>DWAO01006102.1:0-11189 GCA_018230605.1 Heliconius congener
AGTGGCTTTATGCCACTGCGTTTCGCATCAGGTAATGCCGGGCTCCGGAGCCAAATCCACCTTAAAGGCCGGCAACGCACCTGTAGCTCCTTTGGGGTTGCAAGGGGCCGTGGGCGGCGGTAGTCACTTACCATCAGGTGACCCGCACGCTCGTATGCCGTGTCTTTTCCATAAAAAAAAAAAAAAACAAGACAACATATAAAGGATTATGTACAATAGGCCTTACCTTATCGCTGAAATAGCGATTTCTTCCACGCAAACTTAGTTGTGGGAAATCATTTCACATACATACATACGTACATACATTTTATTTAATAAATTTCTTATTTAAGACATTCAGAACAGTTCTTTAAAGTTTGTATTAATTACTGTATTTATTGAGGTACTTCAAAATTACATCGATTTATATTGTGAGGGGAGAACCAATGCAATGAAGTTTGCTTTTATTATGTCATTATGGATAATGAACGTGCCTTAATTTTCTACAAATCAACATAATAACAAAATTGGTTTATTCGTTATTCTTACTTAATATTTTATAGAATAAATGATATACAAATAAAATAATAATTATGATTTTATAAAATAGTAAGGGTACAGAAGAAAAAAAGAAAAGCTACAGAAAATGTTAAATTATAAATTCTTACTTACGTACATTTGTATTTGGAAATAGTATTTGGTAGAATAGATATTACCATAGTTTTAACTGTTACATTACAAAAAACAAGCGAAAAAGCTTATTTAAATAACAAGCTCTAAGATAAAAACCGGCCAAGTGCGATTTAAATTTCTGTTTTACGGAATTTTTCTTTAATTATAAGTTCTCATTTCTTGACAAATTTAAAAAATTTACCCTTATAAGTTTTGATTACAAGGTACATATAAAGATGTCAATTTTAAGTTTGCATGCATTTTGTATAGAATTAATTATTAACTACAAATATAAGTTTGTCAATGAAATACTTATAAAATTTCATTTTGCTGATTTTTATATTATATAAATAAAATTGTACGATCTCACTTCGTGCTAAATTTAATCAGGGTAAGTACGCAACCTTTTTTGATTACGCGGCTAATTTCATGCAAAATGTATCTTTTAATTGCGTTGAGTTAAGAGATTATTTTTTAACTTGGTTATTTTATTTTAGTTTCAACTTGATAGCTCTATGCGATCTTAAAATCTTGAAAGACAAAAGAAATGATCTTGACGGACGGACAGAGAGACAACAAATATGACCCTATAAGGATCCCGTTTTTCTTTTGAAATACGGAACCATAAAACCATTTCTTTCCTTACTTTATCCATACAAAAGTTGTATTACTCATAATACAACTTTCAACATTAGTTTACATGCTAATTTACTAACAGAGGAAACTCGAACCAACTTAGAAACGGTAAAATTCGCACTTTGTTAATAACAGCTCTTTGTTTTAAAAAGTAAAGTTCAGTAAGGCAACTCTGTTATCAATATTCATAAGCAAGACGTTTGAGACGAAGCCGGGCAATAAACAACGGAGTAAAGCAACCGCTTTGAAAGCTCTTACTGCACACCCATAAATTTATGTTTGCAACTTGCAGTATAACATTCGATCAATAAGTGTTTTGTATGGGCTCTGTATTTGCAAGCTAATACGCCACATCAAAACTTTCAAGCTTGCTTCCAACCCGATATTAGTTACGTCACGAGCTTTCTGTGTAGTGCTACTAAGGGTAATATAAAACTGTTCTTTCGAACAATAATAGCCTTTAAAGTGGTTGGGCAATGACGATTTTTCTTTGTTGTGTTTGTTTATAGTTTGTATGATTTTTGTTTTGTCATAGTAAGTTAGTCACATGTCTTGTATTACACTGACTAAATCAGATCGAACTATTGATTTTTAAAAGTCTATAAGATTGCATTAATATGACGAGTATCTATTTGGTTAATTATCAATTTTTTTTACATATTAATTATTGTTTTCTAAATTTCTATATAAGTAGTACAGTATAGTCAGTCTCATAGTAAAAGCTTGAAGGAATAATTAAAAATCAGTTTAATGACATAGTGGTACAAGGTACCGCAGTGGCGGATGTGACTGTTAACACGATATTTATCGATTCGATTTATGCTCGGGGTAACGAAATATTCTTGTTTCCTCGCTCTGTTAACAAGACAAAACGTTTCATTGAGTTTTGCCATTCAAGATCCAATGTCTCAAAAATTTGGCGGAATATGATGAACAGAGTATCAGTTAGTACACTGTGTTCTTCTGTCTTCTCTGCCACATGAGTAATACAGAATCAGATGAACGTTGTAGGTACCTCTTACATGCGAGAGGTATTTAAGATGTTAGAAAAAAAGAATTAAAATTAAAAATCTACATACAATATTTTTATAATTTAAGTTTAATATGTTATACGTACTCGTATGTATATATTTAGTCCCAATTAAAAATATCCTAATCTAAGATTGGGAAGACCAATTGTATACTTACCTATTAACTCGATAACTGGTTTACAAAAGTGCTACTTTAACAGTTAATTTATTAACCATTAAAGGGAGTGCCAATAAAAAGAAAATACAGTTGATTACAAAAAGAGGTGTTTTATAAAATAATCACTATAGCCGTAAATTCATTACATTTTTATTACTTTATACGAGCGTGACTTTAAGTAATAAAGAAATATTACAATTATAAATCAAGAAGTTTATCTCGCCCCTAAATTAATATTTTTATTTACAAAATTGATAAAACTGTTATTTAATATTTATTTTGTTCGACGTTTTAAGCAATAATATTATATTTTTTTAGAAAATTACTTATAACGCCAATTCAATTTTTTTTTTTTTTTTTTATTATATTAATTAGAACGTTGCATAGCTGTTGGCAATATTATATCTTAATTATTTGTGACACGAACATATACATATATTTTTAATTTTCCACCTAGTTTTGTTTTGTTAATTATTAACCAACTTGAAAAACTAGGAGGTTAAAAATTCTACTGTATAATATTTGTGTTGATTATTCAACCAATTATAAACCGACTTTTATGATGTTTGTATGGTATGATACCAGCCCAATCAAAAATATTATTATTTATTTATAAAAACTAAACTTATCTTAGCTTCACGCTGTATTCTTGGCGGGGTGGTCAGAGAGAACGGAGCGCCAAACTCCACAGTCTGTACATACCTCTTCCGCCTCGTCTACTGTCATCAACCTCTTCATACATGCCCTTCGTTGGCTACTTGTGCTTTTTAACTGTCCTCCAGCATTTTTAATATTGGATTGCGTTTTTGGAGTTCAACCGAGGTCTCCCCCTACTTCTCTTACCGCTCACTTTTCCATCATAAACCTGTTTTGCCATTCATGCATCACTCTTTCGTTCGACGTGCCCAAACCAGCTGAGCACGTTCTCTTAATTTTAGTACCTGCCATTCTGTGTATCTCTTCATTGCGGATTCGATCAGCTAATTCGCTAATTTGAGGAGCGAGTTTGCGTTCGCTCTGGACTCTCGAAGCTCTTCAATACCATGACAGATTCACAGAAGGAGACCAAGGCAGACCAGTTACTCTCTAATATAAAAAAAATACCCTATACCAGATTGACACTGACAACAAAATTAGCTAATTCTAAATTAGACTGAGATCCCAAGGTCGACCTACATAATTTTAGCAAGGCTGAAATTTTTAGGACTATTAGTTAAGACAGTATGCGTACTTACTAACTTGAAAGTAGAAGAACCCTTTCACTTACATTAATGTAGAAACTCATACTTAAATATGGCGCAAACTACTTTTTACTAGCAAGCTTAAATTTTGCATATATTATTTACGGACTATTTCTAGACCACTATAATCTCTAGTTATAAGCACCCAGACCATTCAGATGGCTCAATCATCCTGCCAGACAGAGATGTACTTTCACTTGGCGCTAACTTCGAAATAACCCCACTTTTAAGTTAGTAAGTACGCATACTGTCTTAATTACATATTAGGCTAATAGTCCTCTAAATTTCAGCGAATTCTGGATCCTGAAATTTTGGGCTAGTACTAAATAGGTAGCCTATCAATGATTTCTTTAGTTGTTCTATAATTATCTTTATTTTAACTTAATACCAATATCATGTTCTACTTTTTAGTCTGTACTCGTATATAAGTATTACAGTTAAGAAAATTACTTAAACAAAATTATTGAAAATCAAAAAGACAATAACAAACCCATAGCATCGTGAGTAGAGTGAATTAAAGATTCGTTTTACTTTTTTATCGTTCCCAATTTTGTTTGAACCACATTTTGAACCGCTTCAGTGGGTGGGCTTATATGAAATAACCCATAATATTCTTGTTAGCTCCGGGATGATTACGATTATAACAAACGCATTAAATCTACGGAAACAAAAAATAGATCAAATAGTTAACTCAGTTTAATTGGAGTCAGTTAATTGTTTTGTTGTTAACTGGATGGGCGTTTCTGTAATTTTGGTTTCATAGGAAATGTTTTCATATTTTAATTCAAAGATGTTTGTTTAAGGATCTTCTGTTATATTTAAAAATATTGTCTTAAGACAGTGAGTTCATCATACAATGTAGAATATTTTGCCTTCTTACTAGAGCGAGAAAATGAAAATTATTCATAGTCATATTAAATATTTGAAGGGTATAAGGGTGTGACTGTAACGTGACAGTTGTGGGTTCGATTCTCATTTCAGAGAAAGAATTATTATTTACCAATAGTTTGCAGTGCCTTTATAAATTCGGCGAAAAATAAGGAAAGGGGTGTCTTAACACTAGGCTATTTTTGCCTACGTGAAATAGTCCATTTTACCGAGTGAGAGTTGAACTCACAACAGTCGCACGCTTTTGCCTCTGCACCACGACGGCCTCAAGACATATAGTATGTGCATCAAAGCGGAGTCAGAAAAGAATAACAAGATGAAAAGAAAAGAATAACAAGAATCATAGAAAAACCTTTTTAACGTCTAACAAAGACCTTTAGTTTAATTGCTTCCAGATATTTATTTTACCACACGCCATGAGTTCTATTTTCATTGAGTTCTATAATTTTCTATAAAATCAAGTACTATCGCACGATTCACAGAGACGCAGAGGTCCAATACAAATATAGACGTCTAAAATAACACACGCCGGTCCACTTATATCGGATTTCCCATTGTTCCTCATACAGTTCCATTAATGTTTTTAGAAAAAATAGTCTTTCAGGAGAAATGTTTGATTATTTTGAAGTAATATGAACGGTAGTTTTCTTTAGTATATATTTCATTCACATATAAGAGTTAAAAGCCAAGATATCTTTAAAATACATTTTTCGGCATAGTTAAATACATTTTAGGCACAAATAATTAATGTATTTTAATTGATATAAGTATATGTTATTGTTGCCATACTACTCCCATTAGTTTTGTTAAATATTTCATAAACATAAATTAATTTATATAAGATTTTTTTTTAATTACTAAAAACATAAAAATAAGTATCTAATACATAATGTATTTTTTCATATTAACAAATTATAATTAAAAATAAAAAACATAAAAAAAATACATTACAGTATGCCATATATTTAGTACTTTTAGTATAAGCTCTAACACAATATATAAATGCAATATTGCACTGAAGACCGTAAATATAAATCTTAGTTCTACAAACCTATTATATGTGAATGCGTCCGCTCTACCATCGCGTACTATTAAACATGCAACATTAAATTTCGCATAAAAGTTACTGTGGAATTTGCATTTACTTTTTAAGCATTTCGACGATTTTTTTGCCTTTGATATTGTCAGATTTGCGCACAGCCGTTTCGCTGCAAGTTTTTGTATGGGAAATAAGACGTAGGTCAAAGTATTGATTTAATTGAAGTGAAGTAGATGAATAGAATAGTAGAAGATGTTTTGTAAACTGAAAGTTTTGAATTTGAAACTATATGAATAAATACAGTATCTAAGTAAGACGTTGAATTCCGCCTCTCAACTCACAAACAATGGAGGGTCGAAGATTCAGAGATCTGAGAGATTTGAATTGAAAAATGGATTCAAACAGTGTGAAGCTAGAGAAAGAAATGTTAAAATCAATTGTTTGGTTTTAGTAAATCTTTAAGATATTTAGTATAATTTGATTATATAATTCAAGTATAATTTATTTAATAATATACGTACATAATATAATAAGGTAAGAGAAATTAACTAAATATTAACATTAAGTTTCTTGATTTTAATTCTGAGTCGTCTAGAATTCACATTAAAACACTCTTCACGTAGCTTAAGTAATGTAAGAGTATATCTAGGTCTAGAGACGTATTAAAGTTTTATATGAATATCAGAGTAAAAGATTCTTTCATAAATTTACTAAGAAAAAAAGTAAATTTATAATTGCAATATTATATTATATAATAATATATTATAATTATAGTAAGTAGATATTTTGCAAAATTAGAACGATTTAGGCACTGAAAATTATACAAAACATTTTTTCCTACGACTTGTGCTACAAGTGCTAAAGAATATGCTCGTAGCATTAAATTATATGAGCTTAAATTCGAATAGTATTATAGTAACCTCTGAAGAGATTCGACCATTCAGATCGTCGCTTCATCATCACACCAGATTCATAATTTTTTTTTTTACTAAGTAACATACAGACAACAGTCAATAAACATAATGATACAATTATTATAAGTGCGTCAAATTCAGTTTATTAGTTTTTATAACATAATTAAAGTTAACCTAACAAAAACGTGTTAAAAAAGAACAGAAAACAAAGAAAGTTAAAAAAACCTTCAAAATATGTAATTAATACTAGCCACCCAGTTAGCCAGTACGCCAGCTACCTCGTTGTTTATTTTCTAAAAACAACGGACAGGCCACTATCATGTAACATGTTAGTACAGACTATCTAAGTACAACTTATAAGAATGCATTCCTGTAACCTTAATGTTTCTTTTTGGATATTTAATGAAATCAGTCATTATTTTAAGTGCTGTGGATAGCTACACTACTCAATAAGACGGATGTCCTTGTGAGTCATTTAGAGAGGACTAAGAATCAAAATAGTATACTATAGTAGAAATGTTATACTATCAAATATTTGTAAAATAATTGCTTGCATTTCATGCTATATTTACTACTTTATTTGTCTTTTGCTTATATTTTAGTATCCAAAAAGAAATGTAAAAACTTTTCTAATATATAATATCTAATATACTTATGAAAATTGTGAAAGTCAAGCTATTTATACTTAAAATAAATTAAAAATAAAATAATATGATTCATAACGATATAGACGTAAATGTGTTAAAAGCTTAGATTAAGACATTACTTGTAATGTATGGTGTCGTTATTCTATCAGTAACTACTAACAATATCTAAAAAATGTTTTAAGATTAGATAGAAGACTTTGAATGCGTAACTACCTATTATTTTTAAAGTATAAAGATTTTATTAGAACAAACACACAATGCTACTAAAATGGATTTAAAATGAAAACAGAGTGTTTGACACTATATCCTACTCCAATCAGCAGGCAGTATCAGCAAAAGGCGTTTAAGGATTTTTTTAGTTCTACGCTGTATCCTGTATATGTATATTAAGACATAGACAATATATTGTCAAGCTAGTCTAATTTCCACGTTGCACCTGAATTGGACACTTTGTTTTGGATCATGATTTTATTAAACCCAAAAATACAATTAATTTATTACCTCGATCGTGTCAATGAAAATCAAGCCCAAAACGCGTTTACAGTGTCGCCACGATGACCTCCAACTAAACTGCTACAGCAAGAGTTAAGAAAAAGAAACTAAAAATCATATAATACAGCAAACCATATAATACAGATGCCTCCAGAACTCGGCGGAAAGTGAGGAACGGTGTGTCTTGACACTAGGTTCCCTCTGCCTACTCTGCTGTGTGCGGAATACAGCATGTAGCTATACAGATATACATTTCAAAATATGAGAGAAAATATTTTGCTTTATTAATATAAAGTAAAATATTCTCTAATACGAGTAGTATTTCACTCAATCATATTTTGTTATTTGAAAATGAAAATAAAGTTATTCTGAAAATAGTGCAGTTGTTTTCATTTATATTGAGCAAATGCCAGTATTATTTTCATTTACTGTTTACATAATAAACATTTCTCTTATATTAAATCTGCTAATAAATTTCGCTGTAACAACAGTATAAGTAACATAATTTTCACATTTGTTACTCATTTCCTGTCCACAATTGACGATTGCTTCGGACAACTCAGCGCTTTGATAAATCGATGGGATTATCGGCTACTGATTTAAGGCAGCTACATACAATTTAAAGTCATGATAAAAAGTTATATTAATAGTTCTAGTGTGTAAAAAAAATTTTTTGTAATGTAATATTCACATTATTTATTATGAAATACTTACAAATGTCTCACGACAACAAAAATAGACGCAAGCTATACAAAATTCTTTACCTGTATTTTGAAAGCTGTACATACAGTTTTTGTAAATACATAAAAAATATCTCTATGTATATGTTTTGTATCGTTACTGATAATAAAATAATAGCCACTCTTTGCTCTACTGACGCCTGTACCTACAGTATAGTCTATATATTTTTTTAAATAATGCCAAATGAATACCTCCGTATAGAAAGAGCCTTAATCACATCACGAGGAATGTTTATTCAGATGCAGACCATCGGCGAAGAGTACTTCGATTACTGGAAATTAAGAGGACACCGTCATGCGTCGTGGATGCTACAATAACAATGAACCAAAATACCACGGCCAGGCATTAAGTGACATGAACGAAAATAATATGAGATGCTGCGAGAAAGATAAATGTTAACACTTCATAAATCTCATGTTTTTTAACGACAAAGTATAGACTGATTTAAATGTGTATTTGAAGTTTTATTTACTAATTTTGAATCGTCGAATTGTATAAAATCGCCATTAATATTTATAATATTTTATTTTTATTGAATCGTCAATTCAATAAAAATAAAATATTATAAATATTAATGGCGAATACTAAATTATTTCTATATTATTAAAAAAAATACGAGTCATTTAATTATGAAAGCACTAATAAAATCAGAATAATTTAACAATATTAAACTATTAAAATGTTAATAGCAGGTCAAAAAAAACTAACTTATTCTAATATTCAAATCGATCGCAATTTGATAAGCTTTTAATGAACTTTCTGCTTAAATTATTAATTATATAACTTTATATTTATAAGGTAGTGTAGATTAATGTAGAATTCTTTTCAAAATTATTATTAAATTAAAAGTGTCATAATAACTTGCTGACCATGGCCGGGGGCAAAGGCAGCCGTTTGGGCCCGGGCGACATCTTCTCGTAAAAATAAAAATTGCTAATGACTTTATCTTCATATTTTAGCATAAAAACGTCAGCACTTTGAACAAATTTGCCTTAAAGAAAAATAAAAGTAAATTTGCGAGATACATCTGCATATCTTTTGACGCCTCTTCCCTATTACTTGTCACATGGATGGAGACCAAATGTACTGTTTTATATATTTTTTTCTTTAGTCTTCATAATATTTTTTTATTTGCTTTTTTAAAATTATAAATAACATTGTTTTACATATAATGTTATATTGCTTTTTATTATTTTGATAAACAAATTATTTCTAAGTAATTTAAAACGATATGTACTAGGAGAGACTAGGAAAGAGAAAAATACTCTCAAGCAGGTAAGTCAGACCATAAAGTTAAATAGCAACGCGTATGAAGTAAATAAACTATGAATACGTAAGACAAACAACATAAGGCGGGTGCCCCGTGGTGCAGTATGATAGTGTGTAAGTATGTACGCGATAGTTATGGATTCGGTAAATAAGTTAATAACCCGAGTGGAAATCGAATCCATAAATGCGCTTACAGTGACACGCTTCTATCAATGCGCAACGTGATTGAACATTTTTAAAATTTCCATTCTCCTACTAACTTATTATAACTAGTTAGTTTGTTAAACAAAGTGCAGCGCTGCGGAGCACAACGCTGCGCTTTGTGTTTTGCAAACTCCTTTTTTTATTTAAGACTTTTTGCCGACCCTGCTCTTTGTCGAATTCAAATTCAAATACATGTATTTCTTGAAAGATATTATAAAACCAAAGGACGTTCGTGTATTAATTTGTATACATTTATTATTCCCTCACTGTTTACATTTCAGCTTTCCTCCGGCGTAATAAACTTCTCAATGATTATCGCCCTTTTCAAAATAAACTTTGAACTCGCCCTCTTTTATTTTTGTTTGGTTTACTTTCTTTACTTTAGTTATGGATACCGTCGTTATTCTTCACAAGTTCTGAGAAACTTTCTTTTCATTGTTGCTTTATTATTTTAGGAGCTTTACTATTTCTTTATATAATTTAACCTTTACTTATATTATATTTTGTGGTTGGTAATAATTAATTGTGGTTTTGTCCTCTTTTCTTTATCTTTTTTTTCATTTATGTTTTCTATAAATTCATTCTACTTTTGTTTTATCGAGAAAAATATGGCAGAGGTAGGTGTAGAAATGCCTTACTTTGAGCTTAATTAAGTTTAAGTTTCACCATTTTCCTTCCGAATTCAAAACATTGTGCGTAGAGTGGCGAAACTCAACGTTATACGTAATCTGACCAAGGGTAGGAAAATAAAAATTAATCTTTTTCCCAAGTCAGGATTTGTTCCACAATCAACGCACTTACCGAATAAGAATATAAGTTAAATATGCGCGAATATTTCTAATACTTTTTAATTAAAAATATCGTGTTTCAAACATAAAGCATTTACAAAAATACTTAGTTTAAAATTTACAGTAAAAAATGTCAATCATTTTTAACAAACATTTTGCTAAGCAACAAATTCATTTAAAAATGTTGTATCATCTAAAAAAAAGTTAAAAAAAAGACAAACAGTCCTGTCATATAAATGTAGGCACTGAGCAATTAATATGCAATATCAGAGCGAGCAACTAAAAGCAATTTTGGTGCGTAAAAGTTAACTAAAACGTAGCTTTTGACGGGTGTTAATTAAAATGTTCAATAGTGTTTTAAATCTAAATGAAGCGTCACAAAAATATGTTCACAAAGTTGAATTATGTAAAATATCTTAATGCATACGTTCGAGGCCGCAGCGGCACGAGGGTGTGGCTGTAAAGCGATGGTTGTTAGTTCAAATATCACT
>DWAO01006103.1:0-11189 GCA_018230605.1 Heliconius congener
AAAATAGTTTCATTTAAAATGTGTAATAATCGTGAAAATCAAAGAACTTATTAGTTAATCATTTGTTAGAATTAACAATTAATTAATTCTACAAAAAATAACATTTAGTTTTTATCAATCTCAGTGAGAAAAATTAAATGTGAATTTTTATATTATCAATTGTTAAATTGTTGTCATTTCACGAAAAGAAATTATTAATAGTTAATGTTTAATTGTCAATTGCAATTGAAACTTACTCAATTCTACTGTTACAAAATAAATTTGCGGGGATTATGTAATTGCACGGAATATTATATTATCTACACTTCACACATTTAATAAGATCCCCATTTATGATTCAGCAACAATATAATTAAAGTATTGAGTAAATAAAACTACAATAATTATCTACATACTTACATACAACATAATTTTATCAAATTGTGTACAAATTTATTAGTGTTAGATGCTATTTATTTTATGTGGCGTTTTTCTAAGTTTTTTTTTATTTAGTTACCTGCTTCTAATGTTATAATAGTAATAAATAAGTATATCTAATTAATGACAGATCACTCATGTTGTGTAAATAATTAAAAAAAACCGAATAAAAAAGGATACTTGAAAAAGACGAGTTGATAAAATAATAATCCAAGTAGTGTAATCACAAAAGGACATATACATACATAGTGCAAAAGGTTAATTGTTTCAATATAACTCACTATCTGCAGTCAGTTATCTGTTACTCTTTGAAAGTACATAATAAATATATTCTAATATATAAAAAAAAAACAAATAAAACACATTATCAGCTATAATAATTTATTGAATAAACAAAAACAAGCTTTATCCTATAAACCGACATTCCCCACACCCACTTATAAGGAATGATAACTTAAGGAAAGACGATAGTAGATACTACATTGTGAATACACTGAGAATATTTTAGTATATTTTTTTTAAACATTTAAATAATAACAAGCTTTTTTTTACTAACTTTTGAAACAGTATTGCCAATATAGAAAATAATTTTATATTCATATAATATAACAGGCTGAATGATCATTTTGATAATAGAGTTATATATGAATTTCAACATGTGCATAGATGAAGATGAAATATAAATTCCAGATTTTCAAGTAAACCTAAAGCCTTAACATTTTTTTATTAAATCTTCTTTGTAAAAGACAAAGAAAAAACTAAAACTAACTAACTACTACCAACACATATATTTTCACATCTACTTTACAAAAAAAACAATATTTTGTGTCAAAAATAAATAAAAATTATAATATATATAAAAATAAATATAAAATTTAGTATTTCTCAGATTTTATATGTTTGCCTTCATCCACCTACATCTCCTCAAAAACCAGCAACAGGACCATAAACCCCTTAAATTTTGGCCAGTCCTATGACACCGCAAGCGATCCTGGCTCCAGCATTGCCTGTGGTCTTGCTGAGCTCGTGTCCACCGATACCAAGGTCATCAGGATCAGCATGCACTACTAAAGTACGTCCAATGATACTGTTCTCGCCTGATAGCGAGATTTGTGAGTCTTGGATGTTTATCTGAAAGAAATTGAGAGGTTTGATGAATTGTGAGATTAAATAAAAAAATCTTTGTAAAAATCGAAAATAAATCTGATTAATATAAATCTGTTAGTAGTAAATTTTTCTTTTCTTCTTCTTGCATATATTAGGGTATTTTATTCTGCTAAACAAGATATTTAAATCCACAACCAACCACCGCCAAAAAACAACCAAAAAAAAAAATCTTCAATACTTCTTTAACAAAAAATATAGGTCTACAAATTTTCAAAATTCTCACATGCAAAAAAGCTACCCTGCAATGTGCGGAATACATCATAAATAATATAAACAAAAATAAAAAGAAGTAAAACTTCTCGGACATCACCTGGGTGACGCCACCATCACAGCTTGCTTCAATGTTTCCCAAGTCACCAACATGTCTGACTGAGGAGTCGGGACCTCCATGGTCCTTTTTTAGAGGATTGAAGTGAGGGCCAGCTGAAGTGCAGCCATTTGTGTTGTCACCGAACTCGTGGACGTGGAAGCCATGTTTACCCTGGACAGGTGGAATAAATAATGTGTAATTATATTATATTTTTCTTTTAGGCAAAAAAAATGTGTAAGGGACTTAGATGATAATTGTGACAATTATTTTTATATAAAAATAATCTCCATCCGAACTTTTGTTGCCTTGCGCGATACTGCGGCGTCTCATGTTAGTGGAGAGGTTTCCGCTGGGCTTTAGTGGGTAGTCCCAAAGTATCATCCGTCCATACACATTTCAGTCTTACGCACGAAGAAGAAAGAAAGAAAGAAAAAAAAGGTTACTAAGCCATTTTTTACTTTGTTTTATGCAAATTCAAAATGACTTACATAAATTTCATTGACGAGGTCAATTGACCTTGCATGATAATTTATTTGACGTGTATTGTGTAATTGTAATTATGACTCGGTTTTAATATTAAGAATAATATTATCAGTAAGTACTGCTTTGAAGTAGCATTTGATAATGAGTTGTATGTCAAAGGAGAGTACAATTTGAAGTTGACAAACTTAACTTTCCGAACATATGCACTCATTTTGTAATAAAATGAACTACAGTTATAAGTTTATAATATATTTTTATGAAATATTTATAATTTTTTTCTTTATTTGTCTTATAAGTTCTTACTTAATGCCAAATTTCATAAATGTAGATCCACGGGAAGTATCCTATAGTTGTTGATTACGAATACGAATTTTAAAAATTTATGGAAATTTTAGGCATAAAGGCTGTGTTTTAATTGCATGGGCTTAGAAGTTTGATTTTTTTACATATCTAAGGGACAGTAGACCCGACTAGTTGATATAAATTTAAATTTTGATGCCTTCACACATTCCTGAGAAAAAGAGCCTTGTCAGAAGGACAGACATAAATAAAGTGATCTTATAAGGTAAGGAACCCTAAAAAGGTCCAATAAACTGGTCACCATTTAAATATAAATCTTAGAAATAAGCACTATAAAGTTTGTAACTAAGAGCTGTCATTTACAAATATATTTCAATTAATTTATATAATTCATTAATAACATTAAATGTTTATTATAAGTATAAAAAAAACATTATACTAATATTACATCATAGGCGCCATTCAAGTATTACGTAAGCGATTTTTTTGTAATTATTGACCATCAAAAATAAGCAAACCCAAGAGCCCCTCGCTCCCCTACAGTGCTTACGTAATACTTGAACGGCCCCATTTGTTAAATCAGTTTTTAAGATAAACTAGCTTTACTTAACCCATTTTTTATCAATATAAATGGGACTTAAAATTTTTAATGCCACTTCCAGTCTAACACTATCATTATCAATTAAGATTATAATAATAATTTTATCTAATTTGGACTTGGCCATGATTGACATGTAATGTTGAATATAATCTACTAACTTTTAGCGGCAGCTTCACTCAGCTTTTAAATGGAAATAATTGAGGCCCATATTTAAGTAATAATCTATGAATGACTATGAAAAAAATTTTATCTATGAGAATTCATCACTCAGCAGCTATAGTTAGTTACATTGAAATGATAAGCACAATTTAAATATATAATGCCTATAGTACATACATATACATCAGGTTCACGCTGTATCCCGCACACAACAGGGTAGGCAGAGGGGACCCAGTGTTAAGACACTCCGTTCGCCACTTTCTGCAGAATTTTGGGGGCATTGCATGTTGAGTGGCAGAACTCAACGCCGCGCTTAGCCTTGACACCAGATCGGAGAAATGGAAATATAAATTTAAGTATATATTTCATCTCCTCGAGTGGGGGTCGAACCCGCAACCAGTTGGTTTTACAGTCGCACTTCGTGCCGCACTCAATGCCTATAGTCTTACTTAATAAATGGTTTATACAATTTAAAATATACTAATATAAAAAGCAGAACAGTGTTTGTTTAAACACTAAGATCTCTGGATCTACTGTTCCGATTCACTTTTTTTTTATATGCAAGCTATATTCTCCAGGAGTGCTATAGGCTATATGACATTACAGTATAAGTCATGGTTAGTCTTAAATTACAAAACAACAATAATAATTAATCAAATTGCTTTAAGCATGTGCACTACAAAAATAGTTAAGCATATAGTACATTGTATGGTAGAAATCTTATATTTTATTATTTCTAAAAAAAGTGTGCATCTCTGTATATCAATGTCTTATAGTCACAATAAAATGTGTCAAAAATCAATGGAAAATTGCAAGGTGATTTTTCATAGATTTTTATTTAACATGAATGTTGAAACTTATAAGCGAAAGTTATTCCATCACCAAGTAACTTTAATGAAAATTAGATATGTAAGTGCAATCTCTAAGTGAATGTCAAACAGACACTTAGAGATTGCATTTTCCCAGAAATATGGGAAGAAGTTCATGAGTGAATATACCAATTGGCAAATGTAGCACAATAAAGCTATTATAGATTGTAAGCGGTGAAGTCATGGGTGGGCTGCTTAGGACATAGATTATATAGTTTCTAATGAAAAATTATGTTACTAATAAATATTCTTCTTTTTTGCAAATTTACTAACCAACAATATAATAATTCTTTACTATTATAATAGATAAAACACAACTTCAATAAAAATCATGGCATTGGTAAATTAAAAAGTAAAAAAGTTTAAAACTACACAGTCAAAATCGCAAAATTTTTATAGAAATATGTTTTTACATAGCAAATCAATTAACATATATAAAAATGTTACCTTTGAAAGACCTTTGACCTCTCCTGATACCAAAACTGGGGATTTCACATCCTGAAATAAAATATATATATATATGTTACCAATTTTCCTGTTGTTTTACTTTTATCTGTAAATGTGTATTTTTAAATTTTCCTGTTAAAGTTAATATGACATAAATTCCCTTCAGTTTGATTGTAATTTAGTTACTTAGGGCCAGTTTCAACGCTGGCAGATAGTCCTGGCCAGCCTTATCTGCCAGCAAGATCTAGAAGATGCAGATGCATATTTGTAATTTAAAAATGTAACAAATTGTATAAATTGTTACCTACTATTTTCGTTCATTAATGAGAAAATTATTCTTGAAAATAAAGAAACAGTTTTTTTGTATTTTCATCGTGTCTTTGAGATAGCATTAACTATTAGATTACTATCTGAATCGTAACTGGTGAAACTGGCCCTTAATGTATACCAATTTAATACCGAGCAAAAAAGCTTATAAAATGTTAATTAGTTTAATATAATTATAATAACGACCTACAACTTATCGCGCTAGAAGTTAAATTATGTTAATTTATAATAAAAAAAACTCTACATAGTACATTCTAGAATATCTTTCTATGAACCTTTTTATATTAGGTTTATCATATTTACCCTTATTACGTCAGAAAGTTAAGCAATAATTATAAAAAAACTTTACCTTCTGATCAAAGAACACTGTCCCGCTGATATCTCCATTTAAAACGCAAACTGCTTTCGCCGGCATTATTATGCAATATTTTATAATAAACTTATAACGCAATCAATTGATTCACGGCCAAATAAACGTATGGAATGATAATTTATATATGTTAAGCTTAACTTATAATTATAGTTTAGGTGTGTGATTTTGTCACGTCACGCAGTATTGCTGTTTATTGAATGCCGTTGCCGGTTTGGTATGCGATTAATGAAGGCTGAAGTCGTATAGGTGTGAACGGACCTTTTATAATATACGACTTGGTTCTATAATTTCTTTCTTTGAAGTTATGTTTCAGATAAGAATAAATGATTCTGTAATTATTATTTGTTTTCTTTCACCACCGACGCAAATAGAGGCATCTGTAGGGCTAGCCGCACACACACAATATTATTAACACAATATTATCAACAATATTGTTCGATATACGGCCCCGCATACTACACAATATTATTGACAATATTTCGTCATAAAATCTGACACAGTCGCTTTATGTATATGCGTACGTGTTAAATCTAAAATGGTCAGAAAGACAAAAGCCGTCGTTTTAGTTATTGCATTTAATTTATTCACAAAGAAAAGACCACCAAGAAAGAAACGATGGATCAAAGACTGGATGAAAAAAAAGCGGAGTTAAATCATTTAATTATCATTAATGAACTGCAACTAACAGAAGTTGATTAAGATTTGTGTATTTTTTACATTCCTTCCGAAAATTTATTCGCAGATAATATTTTTTTTCTTAACATCATCTTTTGAACAGTTTGGCTTAATTTTTTTGTATACACTTAGCAGCATGTCTAGGGCATTATTTTTTTACTTTATCTCGATAGGCTTCAGTAGACGTGTGCCATAACTCTGGATACGTTTCACAAGTCTTAATAAAGTCTAGTAAATATTGTTTCTCAGTGGTAGTAGTTGTATCCACACTGTCTTCAATATGACACTTTTATCGTCTTCCATTTTCCAATAAAAAGCTTAAAAAAAATATTTGAAATCTTTTTTCAACTAAAATATTGCCACGCGACCGCACACGCCCAATATTATTGTCAATAGTCCCCCCTCCCCCGGATATTGCAGTGGCAAAATCAGAATTTCTAGAAGTCTACAATAACATTGATCAATATCGGAAAATCGGCCTCATACACTCAATATTATTGGCAATACGCACTTTATTGACTAGCTAGCTAGTGGCTAGCCTTATGCTAGCCGCACACACACAATATTATTGTCAATACAATATTGACAATAATATTGTTTAATACATAGTCCAGCACACTGCACAATATAGCTAGAATGAAATAAGCCGTTGCTTTAATTATTGCATTTAACTTACTTTCAAAAAAAGGCAATGAAAAAAGATTAATCAAAAACTTGGTTAGAACAAAAATCTGATTTTAAGAATTTCAATATTATTAATGAACTACAATAGAGGCCATTCGTAGCCCAGAAGCACAAAGTGTGACTGTTAACGCGACAGACTGTGGGTTCGATTTTTGCTTGAAGAGATGAAATATTTATTAAATATTCATTTTCCATTCTTCTCCTGGTGGCGAGACAAAGCGCGCCGTTGAGTTCAGCCATTCACCACGCAATGCCTTCAGAATTCGACGGAAAAGGGAGAACGGAGAGGAACACTAGGTTCCCTCTGCCTAAACTGCTGTATGCGGAATACTGCGTGAAGTTAATTTTACTAACACAGAGTGATTTAAAAAATATATACCCGTTTTCATAAAATATTATCTCTATCTACAGATACGTGTATAGCCAAGCGAATACACCCACCAAAACATATACAATTTAGATCATTTGAGTAAACATATTATATTCATTCGATGATTCAAAAGTTCTTGCTAAATTCTTAAATCAAATTCTTATTTTTTCATTATTCATATATGTGAAAGAGCGAACAACGTATAATAAATAAAATTATCAATAATAAAACATTTTAATTTCACCCTAAATGTAATAAAAATAATATAAAAAATATAGAGAATATGGAAAACCTGACCTTATAGTTCTTCTTTTCTTAAATATTTTTTTTATTAGAAAATAATTATGATTTAATGCACTTTTGGCGGTCTTGATAAATATTAGTTTGAATTTAATAGTTTTTGGATTTTAAAAATATTATTTAAGAAAAGTTGTTGATTGTAAAGCGACCTAAAAATGTTGCCGTACAAAATATTTAAATTTTAAAATAGAATTTACAATTTATCAAATGTCGTAATCTTATTCCCTATATTCTTAATAAATATTATAACAATTGTTTGAAAAAAAATAAAATTATATAATTTTAATATAAATAAATATACATCTATAAATCTACATAAAAATATATATATAACAAAAAAAAAAAAAGAAATGTGAAGAGTTTTTAAATGTCACATTATTGTCAGAAGTCATATGTTTCATGGTATGTAAATCAAAACAAATAAAACTGCCTGTAATCGCTTAACTACTTTTTAAATAAGATAATAACTTAAATATATATTATATATTATTATTATAATATATTATATATTATCACTACATTATTCACAATATAATATACATCGTATTATGGAGGAGCAAGTAACTTTTCCAGTATCCTCGGTGATTATTATTATTAAAAACAACACGTTTAATTTATTAAGTGCCTAAAAGTTAATGTAATTATTTTTTCATATTTAAGCTTACACCTAGAGAGATGGTTCCCTCTCCTCCTGTTGCAGAAGAAACTACTAGAGTAAGTATAATATATGTATATATTTGTATATCTTTGGTTATTGAAAAAACTATTAAAGTAATCTTAATATTGTTGAATTGAATTAATATTATTGAATTGAAAAAAAAAAATATGTTGGGGCCGTCGTAGTGGCAGCGGCACGTCGTTTGATTTCCAGTCGGGATATTTCTATTCCTTTCTCTGGTAACACGACAAAACGTAGGGTTGAGTTCCGCAATTTGGCACGTAATATCTCGTTCTTTACATAAACAACTATTAATATAAGGTCTTTCCAGTACTAGTTTCTTTTTCTACCCTGGTATATATGGAATACATTGCTGGAAGCTACATATAATCATTTTATGTTTCAGGCATGTCCAATCTGCTCCTCAGAGATAAGATTCTTCTTCATCAATTTCAATGAAAAAATGCTAATGTGTGAAAACACACAATGTGACTTTCCATTTGGCTATGAAAATTTACAATTTCTTAGAATAGATGCAGATGAAGAGATGAGTGAACACCTTTCAGTAAAAACAAAACCTTCAGCCATGTCTCCACCATCTTGTTCCTCACTCTCTGCTGCAGCATGGTCAGAAATTGACAAAATGAACCGAGTATATGAGTCCGAAGACAGTCAAATACCAGAATCCCGTTACTCTTTAATACCAAGATCTAAAAGAAATAGAAAACTTTCACATAGTGATAGCCAATCGCAGATTAAAAAAAATGTAGAAGACATAAAAGGCTTAAACATGGAATTGCAGGAAATGAAAGGTACTCGTGGAGTTTTGAGTAATGAAAAATGGATTAATAAATTGAAAAATCTCCAAGATTCTTCCGGAGTTAAGTTGCTGAGACCACAGGAGTTGAAACGACTTAAAAAAGAAACAACTAATGAGTTAAAAATAGATATAGATATGGATAAAGTGAATAACATGTCATTGATTAAAATTGAAATTGCTAATCCTAGTAATCATTGAATAAAATAATACAATTATTATTAATACTCGAACTTAATTTAAAATTTAAGTTGCTAATAATAGTAGTACTTGAAACTATAATACTATTACTGTTAGTAATACATGAACTTAATTTAAAATTTAAATTGCTAATACCAGTAATAATTAAAAAAATTGTTGACTATTAATATGTACTCTAGTTGTTAATATTTTCCTTTAACTTTAACTATAATGTCAATGTATAAGTTTATTTTAGTTATGTTTTTTAAAAGTTATAATTATGTATTTTTTCTTAGTTTATCTTTTTTAATGGATACTAATATTTTTTTTAAAATGTGAACAAAACAATTTGAAGTATAAACTATGGCAATATCTTAATTTTACCTATAATTTTAACCTTAAGATTCTAAGTGCTCATATACAAGATATTTGAAAATTCTCAAATTCAGAGAAAACCTCACGCTGTATACAAATACAATACTGTAGACGAGTCATGGCCACCCTGAAGATGACCGCAAATGACTGTGAGATTTTTCTTATATCGCTCCCGTGTGCACAATGTGCAAAAGTTTAGAATGCCTGACATAGAGGCGACCGTGACTCTTGGAGCGTTCTATATTTAAGGATTCTAAGCCATCTGTGAGTTTAGGATCTCTGACAATTTTTATTACTTGTCAATTGGTTGACTACAACTATATACTGAAGGGCAAGGTCAAGGTGATGTAATGAAAACCGGCCAAGTATGAGTTGTACTCGTGCGCGAAGGGTTTACCATCACATTATCTATAAAAACGGCAATATTGTCTTTGTTGTCTATATCGAGTAGATAAAATCACATTTTTTGTATGGGAGTCCCCTTATATATTCATTATATTCTGTTTTTTGAGTATTTTTTGTTATAACAGGAATAGAAATATATCATTTGTGAAAATTTCAACTGTCTATCATGGTTCACGAGACACAAATGAACAGACACAGACAGACAGCCAAGTATTAGTAATAGGGTTCACTTTTGCACTTTGTGTATGGTAATATTTTAGTTTATTTGACAACTGCAAAACAAATATACTTATAACTTTTCTCACTTTTCTATTTTTATACTAAACTTAGCTCTACTAAAATGTTAGTGTAATTTTTTATAAATCTATATCTAATAAGTTATATTTATTTTGTGCTATCTTTAAAAAGAAAATATTGTTTTATAGTTTCATGCTTTTCTTTCGCATATTTTAAAAGGTACTTAGACAGGAAGAACCTTATCTCAAGACCTTCTCCACTTTAATACGTTCCATGCCTGGAAATGGTACTTTTTAAAGTACCTTACCCCTTTTTTAGGCTTATACGTATATAATAACAATTATTCCTTTCAATGGGGATCAAACCTACAACCAAATTTCACAATATGTCAAAACAATCAATTTTACAAAGGCTTTTCCACTGTGCCTAGATGACTTAGTTCTAGTTATCTACATTTTTTGTAGTTGTACATTTCTGAAAGTGGAGAATGGAATGTCTTAACACTATTTTCAGTTTGCCTATTGCTATGTTAATGAAAAACTGTTATTTATTTTAAGTGGTTGTGTAGTGTTTAGTTTTTTTTTCAGTTATAAGAAGTTATTTGTGTCAAATTTATTTTGTTTGTTTATTTATAAATCTTATTGTGATATTAGATGTCATTCAAAATATTTTATTATTAAAGTATGGTCTTGTATACCTAAACTGGTTTAATTTAGTTCTTTGCTTTAATTATTCCTGGATACTCTTAGCAGAATTATCTTTGAAGCCGGTGGCGGTGGTAGCTTCCTGTAGGAACACTGACACTACTAACATTTTTATGTATTCAAATATTAATTTGATTACAATATATAATGAATCCATGAAACGAAATCTTTTCTTGTGAAAAGTAGAAATGATCAATTGAACTATTAACCATAAAAATATTAACTTAAATATTTTTTGTGTAATATATATATATATATATATATATATATTACACAAAAAATAATTCTCGCGTTTTTCTTTTTATTTATATTTAGAAAATTTCGCACAAAC